>JAAHCF010000306.1:0-42973 GCA_038367545.1 Beauveria asiatica | reverse complement strand
TTTTTTTCATAAAAAAAGCGTTTTGTGAGTAAGATAAAAAAAAAAAAAAAAAAAAAAAAAAAAAAAAGAAAAGTCTCATACGAGGCTGAATGCAGGTTGCCGGTGCAGCCCTTGCGCCGACGGCAAGACCCGTAACCTTGTGGCAAAGCAAATGCCCTCGCTCACGAGGTCCCAAAGTTATAGTCTTTCGAATGTCTCGGACATTTTGACTCGGCAACAAAGACACAAGACTGCATTGCGTGATGGTCTCTCAAAGTGTAACTCGACAACGACGAGGAGCTCTTGCAAGGCCCCAAAGGCATCTCAAGTCATTCTCACGGCTGCGGGTTAAAAACCTGATGATATCCCCCAGCGTGGCTTGGTTTCTCAAAGTCTTTACTCTGACGGTGTGCAAGTAGCTAAATCGGCAACGCAAATCTTTGAAAAAAGGCTAGGCTTCCAGATTTCCCACGAGACAAACACAAACTATAGTCACCGGGTGGCCTATGCGGCAGATGCCTGCACACCGGTCGCATACAAGTCAAGCTATGCGGCATCAAAGGCAAACATGTCACTGTGATCCGAGGCAGCTAGCACCAAAAGTGCCAGGTTTCTACGATTCTTGGAGCTCGCATCTATTTGCGACCAAGGGCACTAGACACGGCAGTCATGGTTTGTGATTGCCAGAATACGGGCTAGACAAGATGAAATGAAAATATAGTAATACAAGTCAAATCCAGTTGACATGAATCATCCAAACGCAATGAATTAGCTATTTACAAATCACGCACCGTCTTGTTCCAGTGCGCGGGATTCGCCAACTCTTCTGCCCGGACCAGTTCCGGGTCTCGCCCGTCGCCGGAATAATCCACGACCACGCCGTCCTCTACGTGCATCCTCTTGCTCGTCATTGGCACGAACCGCTCAAACGCCCAGTCGCGAATCTTTGTAAAGTTGCGGCACACGTGCGCGCTCCGAATGTCGGGCTCGGCGATGTTGGTCTCTGGATGCCAGCGGTACGGGACGACGCTGACGTCGACGGAGCAGGTAAGCGACTCGCGTATCGCTTCTATGCAATGATCTACAAATAAAAAAAGATTTGGTTAGATTTTTGGAAAAAAAAAAAGAAAGAAAGAAATGCAAAGCCGTAGTGGTCCTTTTTGGAATCATGTACCTACCTAGATGTGACCAAGCCAAAAAGTCAATCGTTCCGTCTTGCCGGATAATGGATGAATTGTAGCGCCTGGGGTAAATGGACTGCCGAATCATATTCTAGTACCTTGTTTAGCCGCCGAAAAAAAAAAAAAAAAAAAAAAAAAAAGATAAAAAATATAACTTATATAAATAATATAATTACTAATTAATTTAATAAATTAAGTATATAAAACTATTAGTTTATACTAATTAATAGCTTTATTATAATAAATATATATAAAATTATAATATATTTATTATAGCTTAAATAACTAATATATTCCTCTTTTTATATTTTCTCTTTTTTAATAATTTTCTTCTTTTTTTCTTCTTTTCTTCTTTTTATCCTCTTAATTAACTTACTTAAATAAGTCTCCTTATATTCTTAATTACCTTAGTACCTCTTTACTTAATTATCTCTTAAGTCTTATAATTAAATTTAAGACCCTTAAAATACCTAATTAAAAGCTTTTTAATATTTATACTTTCTTTAATACTATACTTAATATAAAAAGTTTTAATTAATACTATTATTTATAATAAATAGTAAATAGTTAATATTATCTTAATAAGCTTTAAGTCCTTTATATAAGGATTTTATAACTCCTAATCTCTTATATAGTTAATAATCTAAATTATATATAATCTTATCTTTTTTATTATTAGAAATAAAGGCTATAATATATATAAGACTTTACTTTATCTTAAGTTTATATTTTATTTAATTATATTAAAAGACTAGGTATTAATAATATAATTCTAAAAGTAGTTTTATTTAGCTAATTAAGTATTTTAAAAAATAATTATTAAATATACTTCTTTTTTTAAAATATAAAGTATATATTTTCTTATTAAAACTAAGACCCTTTTAGGTCTTATCCTTAGAGTAATATCTAATTATATTAATAAGTAAAAAGTACTTTTAATCTAAATATATAACTATTAAAACCCTTAATTCTATACTTATTACTTAATTACTTTTATATTAAATATTACCTTTAAATATTCTTATATTCTATACCTTTTCTAAGACTATATCTCTATTTTAAGTATTCTTAATAGATTATATAAAAACTATATTTAATAAGTTATTAGTTAATAATATAACTAATAACTATACTCTAAATACTAAAAGCCTTTAGAGGGTTTAGAAAATAGTAAATATAGTTTATATAGTAATTAGGTTATTAATATTTAGCTAATTCCTTTTTATCTTACCTAGCTAAATTAATAATCTACTCTTTAATTTTATTATTAGTTATTTTTAAAGACTATAAATAGGCTAAGAATTATTAAATAATAATAGAAGCTTTTTCTTAATAAGCTAAATATACCTTTTTATAAATAAAAAAAATAAAATATAAAATATAAAAAACTAGTTATCTTATTTATAATTAGGGCTTTTTATTATATACTTTTTTTTAATAATAATAATTAATATTTTTAGTTTTATTTTCTTATTTTATTATTATTTTCTTTATAAGTTTCTTTATAAAAACTAAAAACTTATAATTTAAATTATAATTTTATATTAATTAGTATTTTTATTTTATATTATAAGTATATTTATAATAAGTCTTCCTTTTTTAAAGCTAGCTCTTTATCCCCTTTTTTATAGCCTTTTATATTATAAATTATAATATTATAATTTATTATTTTATAATTTATTTAGATTAAAAGCCTTTTTATTATTCTCTAAAATATACTTATTACTTTTATTATTACTTTTAAAGTTATTCTTTAAAAAGTTAGTTTAGTTATTATTCTTTTTATAAAACTACTACTTTATTTTATCTTTTTAAAATACTTTTAATTAATTAATAGTATATATTTTAAGTAAATTAATTTTATTTAAAGTTATAAAATAATATATTTTTATTTTTTTATTATATTTTATTATCTTATAAGGACCTTATTAATATAATTTTACTTTTATATCTTAAAATAAGTTATTATTTTAAACTATATTATATACTAAAACTAATATACTTACTAATATTAGGCTTTTTTATAATTAGAATTTATTTTATTAGTTTATTTAAGTTATTAGTTACTTTTAGAACTTAAAGACTTTTTAATATATAGTCTTAATATTTTTATAATACTTTAAAAAGACCTTTACTTTAGCTTTAAATAAAAAGTATTAGTCTTATATATTATCTTAACTTATTAACCTTTAGGTTAAGATTACTAATTCTATTAATAAGATTAAATAATAACTAAATAGTAACTAATAAGGGGATTTTTTATAAAATACTTATATTAATATTTAGTTTATAAGTAAAACTATATTTAGTAAGTATTTTTAGGCTATTATATTAGGCTTAATTATCTTAGTTATAATAAATATTATATTATAATACCTTATTTTTATTATTTTATTTACTTTTAGATTATATTTTAAGATTATTATATACTTATAACCTTAATTATATAATATAATTAGAAATTTACCTTTAGACTTTAACTTATTATTAATAACTATTTTTATAAATATATTATACTTATTTAGTAACTTCTTAATAAATCTAAATATAATAGCTAAATTATAGCTTTTAACTAATATTACTTTTATTTAATTAATAAGATTATACTTAGTTTTTATAAGAAACTTATATTCTTAATTATTAAATATATATTATAAATTAAAGTATATTTTCTTTATAAGTCTTATAAGCTTTATATATTATATAGTCTTTATCTTATATATAGTTATTTACTTTTAATATAATTTATAAGTCTAAATAATAGCTTATATATTTTTATTTATTTTTAGCTAAAAGTATTATACTTTAATTTATTTACTTATAATTTAAGATTTTTTATATTTAAAAGAATTATAAGCCTTTTTAATTATTATCTTTTTAACTTCTAAATTATTAACTAGGAAAAGTAGTTTAGGCCTTCTTAGAACTTTCTAATATAGGCTTCTTTTATAAAGAAAATACTAATTTATATTATTTTTAAACTTATACCTTTAATTAAGAAGTATCTCTTCTAAATACTAAGTTATTAATAAAAATATTATTATTAATTAACTTTTATTATTATATTTTAACTTAAAAAGTAAAATATTATTATATATAGAATTTAATATTAAGTTAATAAACTTCTTTAAATCTTATTAATACTTTACTTTTAAAAGGTTAGATAATTTTATTAGTTTTTAAGATAATATATTTATTATTAAATTCTTTTTATTAAGTATATATAAAACTATAAAGTTAAATAATTAAATATAACTTAATTACTTTATAATTAATACTCTTATAATATTATTTACTTTATTATTTATTTATTATTTTAAAACTAATATATTTATTTTTAAAATAAAATTAATATTATAAATATAATTATATAATTACTAAAATATATATAATAATTCTTTAACTTTATACTTTATTTAATTATATTTTACCTTTATAATAGTTTAAATATTACTCTTAAATTATATAAGTATTTTCTTTTTTTTAATTATTTATATTAATACTACTCTTTATTTAAATAGTAAAGTATTTCTTTAAAAGATAATTACTTTTATACTTTATTTATAGCTTAAGGTAATTAAGATTAAGGCTATAATAAGCCTTTTTTTTAACTCTTTTATTACCTTTATTTATAATCCTCTTTAATTAAAACTTATATCTTTTTTTAAGAGTTATATTAAAGGTTTAATAATATATAAATAGTTATTAATTATAAGTTTATAACTAGTTATTATACTTAAAAAGCTATATACTTCTTTAATATTATAATACTTTTTTTATTTTTAAATCTTTAAAACCTTATATTTTATAAAGCTATAGCTAAAAATATTATAAAAGAACTTTATAATTATTACTCTTTTTTAGTATTAATAGCTCTTCTTATTAGAAATTATATAGTTTATAAATTTAATATTAACTAAGACTTTATTAAGATTTTAAATATATTTTACTATATAATACTTAATCCTTAAGAGTATTTCTTTATTATTATATATACTATTAGAGCTTTATATAATAATATTATTTAAGTAAAGATAGTAAATCTCTAATATAAGTTCTATTAGTATTTATATTATTATATATATAAACTATATAACTAAGTTAATAACTCCTTAAAAAAGTATATATATTCTTAATAAACTAATAAGGCTAAGAAAAGTTATTAAATCTTAACTTTTAAGGACTAAAGGTACCTAATTATAACTAAAAAAGAAGTCTAGTAATAATAAAATCTTATATATTATAAAGTCTTTAATAATCTCTTTATAAATAAAAATAATATTTATATCTTTAACTAATACTATATTAATATATATTATTAAATTAATTAGTTATAAATCTTTTTTTAGCCTAATAACTAAGAATATTAGATTCTTATAAGGGCTATAATTTTCCTTTAAAACTCTTACTTCTAATCTTATTTTAAGTAACTAGATAAACTTTAATAAAATCTCTTTTAAAATTAAGATTAATTTTACTTATTAAAGCTTATAATTAATAACTTTTAGTTCTTATTAAAATACTATACTAAGATTAAATTAGTTATTTTCTTTAAAAGTCTAGGCTAATATAGCTTTTTTATTATAAAGTATTATAAAAAGTATTTCTTATTTATTTTTAGTTAAATTACTAATTTACTTTTTAATATTATATAGTCTTTCTTTATATATTTAAGTACCTTTTTTAATCTTAGAGAATTTATTTATTAAAAAGTTAATATATTTATAAATAACTTTAACTTCTTTTTTTATTTTTTTTTATTTTTTCTCTTTTTACTTTAGATTATCTTTTAATATAAAACTATTAAATATATCTAATAGTTTTACCTTTACCCCTTTTTTCTTATAAAAAATAAAGACTTTAATCTTATTTTTTAATTACTTTTATAAATTTATAATTATATATTCTTTATTTATTATAACTTCTTCTCTTATAATAATTTAATATAAAGTCTTTTTAATTTTCTTTTTATTATCCTCTCTTAATTTAAAAATTATATTTTTTTTTTAAATTCTCCCCTTAATATATCCTCTTTTTATATAAACTCCTAATTAATAATTATAATTTATATTTATAATAATTATGATCTAAACTTAAGTAATTTACTAATAGCTTTTTAAATTATTAGTCTTATTATAGGGGTTATTATTTTAATATTATTAAATTATATTTATAACTTTATACCCTCTTAATCCTTAAGATATTTAAATATAACTTAAGTAAATTTAATAAAAGATATTTTTAAAATAAAGTCTATAAATACTAGTTTATTAGTTATATAAATTCTTTATTAAATAAAAATATTCTTAAGGTATAATTATAAGAATATAGATCTAGTTATAATTATTTACTTATTAGAGTAAGATATAAAGATAACTTATTAGGGTTTTATAATAACTTTATACTTAATAGCTAGTTCTTAGCTTATAATATTCCCTTTTATACTAGAATCTATAAGTGCTTTTATTAGTAAATATTCTAAGATATTTACTTTAATATAAATAAAGGGTAAGGATTATTAAATAACTATAATATATCTAGTATTAAAGATATAATATATATATATATTCTTTTATTTAACCTCTTAATTAATAATTTCTTTATTACTTAAGCTAGTAATTAGAGATTTTATACTTATAAAAATAATTTCTATACTTACTAGTTCTTTTATTTTATTTATAATTATTAGATATTCTCCTTTTTTTACTAAAGTAAATTATTTATATTCTTACTTTTAAGTAATATACTCTTTAATTTAAACTATATTAATATTTATTATTAATATAATATTATAAAAGATATACTTAAAAGCCTCTTACTCTTTAATATATAAGTTAGTAATAGTTAGTCCCTTTTTAGCCTTTAAGCTTATAAGAACTATTAGAATTACCTTTATTCTCTAAATCCCTTTTACTATATCTAAAACTCTTTAAATAAGTAAATATCTAATTTTTAAGTTATATTATATAATTTCCCTAACTATTATACTTATCTTCTTTAATATAATATTATTTATAACTTATTATTATAAATTATTAGTATTAAATTTAATTTTATTTTTTAGGTTTTTATTTATACTAGGAGAAGAGCCTATTTCTTATATAGCTATAAATCTAAAGTTCTAAGGCTTAGTAAATAAGTTATCCTTCTTTAATAGATTATTAGATATCCTAGATTACTTCTTAAAATATAGTTTAATATTTACTATATTAATAATTAGGGGTTCTAATAGATCTTTATAGTTAAGATAAATAATATAAGCTTATAAGATAGTAAGCTTCTAAATAACCTATTTACCTTAAAATTAATATAATAACTAAGGTAAAATAAGGTATTTATTCCTTAATCTAAAGGTAAATATATATATAATTAAGTTATAAGTATAAAAGTATATTAAGGTATTTATATTTATAAGGTTATAAGTATTAAGAAAGTATTTTTACTTAAAATAATACTAGTAAACCTTTTTTTTATTAATTCTTATTATATTAATATAGACCTTCTATTTTTTAGTATTCTAATCCTCTTTTATCTTTATATTATTAATCCTTATTAGAGCTTTATCTTTATCTTTAAGTATTTTATTATTTTATTAAATAAAAGTCTTTTAGTTATTATTCTAGTTCTTAAAGATATAAATTATTAAACTTTTTATCCTTTTTAAAAGCTTATATTACTTAACTAAGTTAATAGTAGGTTTAATATCTTACCTAAAGATAAGCTTTATATCTTTAACCTTCTCTAAAGGTTTTCTCTTTACTTTTACTAGAACCTTCTAATTAGTAGTCTTCTTATATCTTTTATTTTATATAAATTAGATTTAGTCCTTAATAAAGTAAAAGATTTACTAATATATATCTTTATATATTAACTTATTAAAATATATAAAGTTAATATTATATTATTTTATTATACCTTAATAAATATATAATAGTATTATAGACTATAAATATCTTAATTACTTAATAAATATAAGAAGTTTTTTATTTATTAATTTATAAAAATATTTATACTTAATAAACTATTTATTAATAATATAATAATTATCTATAAATAAGTATTTATTATATCTTAATAGCTTAATTTAAAAATTATATTATTCTTTAGTATTATATTTAAAGTAATATTTTACTAAATACTTCTTAGTTTTTTTTTAATTATATTAAAATATAATTAACTTAACCTTATTTATTAAGTAAAGTAAAGTTATATTTATTAGTTTATTAACTTAATATATATTTAAAATCTTTTTTATATTTAATTATTTATTAAACTTCTTTAAAAACTTTATAATATTATTTTTATTAAACCTTTCTTTAAAAGTAATCTTTAGCTAAAGATTAGTATAAATTAGGGTTATTAAGAGATTTTTATTATTAATTAAATTAAAGAAGTTAGAGTTAAGATTAGTAAAGTCCTTATTTTTAATTTTTCTTATTACTTTTACTTTTATAATATACTTTTTTATTTTCTTTTTTTTTATTAAAGTCCTCTTCTTTTCTTCTTTCTCTTAACTATTAATTCTTATATCTTTTAAATCTTAATCCTTAGCTATATTAATTAAATTATTATTAAAAGTAATTAGGTCTTTTATTATAATAAAAGATTCTTTTTTATAATTCTTTAATACTTTAGTATTATTAAATAATATAAATAATATTATAATTAAGAGTTTTAAAGTATAGAATAATTAAAATAATATAAAGTAAAGGTAATATCTTTTTAAAAGATTAAATAGCTTTTAATTAGTTTATTATTTATTAGTAAAGAGAGGGAGTTTATTTATTATAAATATTATAAGGTCTTCTTTTCTTTATATTAGTTATTAAGTCTATAATCTTTTACTTTTAATTACTTTTATTAAACTTTATTTTAATCTTTATTTTCTAATTATTCTTAATATTTTTCTTTAACTAGGGTATTATTATAAGCTATTTACTTAATATTTTAATATTATAAGGTAATATAGTTATTATTTAGATTAAGGGTATTTAAATACCTTAGAAGAGTTTTTTAGAGAGCTTAGGTTAAGAGTAGTTTATTTTTTAAAAAGTATAATAACTTAAGATATTTTATATTTAGCTTTTAAAGTCTAAGCTCTTTTTAGTTTATTAATTTTATATTCTTTTAGTTTTTTATCCTTTTTTAGTTAAAAGTACTTTAATCTTTATCTTAATTCTTTACTTATTTAACCTATACCTTATTTCCTTAAATAAAAACTCTATTTATAAGCTATTTACCTAATACTCTTATATTATAAAATAATTTAATAATATTCCTAATTATAGTACTTTAACTATATTAATAGTATTTTACTTAACTAGATTAAGAGTAAGTCTTTTATAATTAATATTATAATTATATAATTATTTACTTTTCTTTATAATAAACTAAACTCTCTTTTATAAGTATTAATCTTTTAATTATTAGTCTTAGTATCTTCTTAATAAGAGACTACTTTAATCTTTATTTATTCTTATAATATCTTATTTATAATTCTTCTCTTAATCTAAGATATAATTATAAGTTATTTATTTATTATTTCTTTATTTATATTTTAGTTTAATAATAAAACCTTTTATAATTATAAAACTTAATAGTTATTATAACTTTAAATAAACTATCTTTAAATCCTTATATTTTTATTAAGCTTATTAGCTCTTTTAATAGCTTTTCTTCTAAGCTCTTATTATAATAGCTTTTTAATACTTTTAACTAATATTTAAAAATATTTTAATTATTAATTAAGATTTCTTCTTATTATAACCTCTATTATAATTATTATTAAGAGAGAAAGTAGTTAAAATATATAAAATATTTATTATTATTTATAAGACTATTAGATAAGTTTATAATATTAATAAAAGTATAATTTCTTAAGGGTATAATATATATATAAAGTATTTATTAACTCTTAATTAGAAGATTTATAAAGTTAAAAAAGTATAATATTAAATAAGGGCTTAAATAATTAGTAATATTATTACTTACTAAATTATTAAAGGTTTTATACTAAGTAAAGATATTATTAGAGACTAAGGAAAACTATATAAGGCTCTTAATTATAAGGTAAATAATAAAAATTAAATATAAAAAGGGTAAAAAAGTTATTTTTAAAAACTATAAAAGGATATTATCCTTTTATACTAATCCTTATAAGTAAACCCTAGAGGTAATTAAATTTAACTAATATAATATCTTAAAAATACCTTTATTTAGTAAAAAATCTATATAACTAATAGACTAGTATTTATAGACTTTATCTTAAAAATACCTTTTATTTAATTTACTTAAATTATATTTAAGTATTTTAAGGATTAAGAGGATATAGAGTTATAAGTATAGTTTAATAATATTAAAGTAATAACCCTTATAATAAGACTAATAACCTAAGAGACTATTAGTAAATTACTTAAGTCTAAATAATAGTTATTATAAATATAAATTATAGTTATTAATTAGAAGTTTATATAAAAAGAGAATATATTAAAAGGAGAATTTAAATAAAAGGATATAATTTTTAGATTAAGAGAGGATAATAAGAGAGAGGTTAAAAAAACCTTATATTAGATTATTATAAGAGAAGAAGTTATAATAAATATAAAATATATAGTTATAAATTTATAAAAATAACTAAAAAATAAAATTAAAGTTTTTACTTTTTATAAGAAAAAAAAAGTAAAAATAAAATTATTAAATATATCTAATAACTTAATACTAAAAAGTAATTTAAAATAAAGAAAGAAAAAGTAAAAAGAGGTAAAGAAAAAGGTTAAAGCTATTTATAAATATACTAACTTTTTAATAAGTAAATTCTTTAAGATTAAGAAGAATACCTAAATATATAAAAAAAGGCTATATAATATTAAAAAGTAAATTAGTAATTTAACTAAAAATAAATAAAATATATTCTTTATAATACTTTATAATAAAGAAGCTATATTAGTCTAAATCTTTAAAAAAAGTAACTAACTTAATTTTAATATAATACCTTTATAAAAGCTAAAGATTATTAATTATAAGCCCTAATAAATAAAATTAATCCTAATTCTAAAGGGGATTTTACTAAAGTTTATCTAGTTACTTAAAATAAGACTAAAAGTAAGAGTTTTTAAAAAAAGCTATAACCCTTATAAGAATCTAATATTTTTAGTTATTAAGCTAAATAGAGGTTTATTACTAATTAATTTTATAATATATATTAATATAGTATTAGTTAAAGATATAAATATCTTTCTAATTTATAAAAAGATTATTAAAGACTTTATAATATATAAGATCTTATTATTATTAGATTTCTTTTTTAGTTATAATTAAGTACCTTTAGCTCTTAAAAGTTAAGATTTAAGAACTTTTCTTAGCCCTATTAGTTTACTAAGAATATATATACTTCCTTAAAGTACTATTAACTTAGTTATATAGTTTATATACTAATAGAACTTATACTAAAGATCTACTATCTTTATTTAGATAATATTATTATATAAAGATCTAATAGTATATATAATAATAAAAAAGTACTCTTAAAGATTAAATATTATATAATAAAGTATATTTAAAACTTTAATAAAGTCTTAGTTAATATTAAGTTAATAAACTATATAATTTCTAATAAAAAGAGCTATTAATATTAAAAGAAAGTAATAATTATAAGGTTCTTTTTATATAATATATTTAATTATAACCTTATAAAATATAAAGTCTTAAAGATTTAAGAATAAAAAAAGTATTATAATATTAAAAAAGTATATAGCTTTTTAAGTATAATAGTTAGTTATAAACTTATAATTAGTAACTATTTATATATTACTAAACTTTTAATATAGCTTTTAAAAAAAATATAAGTTTTAAATAAAGAGGATTATAAGAAGAGATAATAAAAGAGTTAAAGAAGAGGCTTATTATAGCCTTAATCTTAATTACCTTAAGCTATAAAGAAAATATAAGAGTAATTATCCTCTAAATAAATACTTTATTATTTAAATAAAAAGTAATATTAATATAAATAATTAAAAGAAGAAGAATACTTATATAGTTTAAGAGTAATATTTAAATTATTATAAAAGTAAAGTATAATTAAATAAAGTATAAAACTAAAAGATTATTATATATATTTTAATAATTATATAATTATATTTATAATATTAGTCTTAAAATAATAAATTAATAATAAAATAAATAATATTATAAAAGTATTAATTATAAAGTAATTAAGCTATATTTAACTATTTAACTTTATAATTTTATATATATTTAATAAAAAGAATTTAATAATAAATATATTATTTTAAAAACTAATAAAATTATTTAATTTTTTAAAAATAAAGTATAAAAAGGATTTAAAGGAGTTTATTAACTTAATATTAAATTCTATATATAATAATACTTTATTTTTTAAATTAAAATATAATAATAAAAGTTAATAAATAGTAATATTTTTAATAATAACTTAATATTTAAAAAGAAATAACTTCTAATTAAAGATATAAGTTTAAGAATAATATAAATTAGTATCTTCTTTATAAAAAAAGCCTATATTAGAAAGTTCTAAAAAAACTTAAGTTACTTTTATTAGTTAATAATTTAAAAGTTAAAAAGATAATAATTAAAGAGGCTTATAATTCTTTTAAATATAAAAGATCTTAGATTATAAGTAAATAGATTAAAGCTTAATACTTTTAGTTAAAAATAAATAAGGATATATAAGCTATTATTTAGGCTTATAAATTATACTAGAAGTAGGTAATTATATATAAGATAAAGACTATATAGTATATAAAGCTTATAAGAGTTATAAAAAAAATATACTTTAATTTATAATATATAATTAATAATTAAGGATATAAGTTTTTTATAAAAGCTAAGTATAATTTTATTAGTTAAGTAAAAATAATACTAATTAAAAGCTATAATTTAGTTATTATATTTAGATTTATTAAAAAGTTATTAAGTAAGTATAATATATTTATAAAAATAGTTATTAATAATAGATTAAAGTTTAAGAGTAAGTTTTTAATTATATTATATAACTAAGGTTATAAATATATAATAATTTTAAAATATAATCTAAAAGTAAATAAAATAATAAAAATAAAATATTATAATATAATATTTATTATAACTAAAATAATTAAGCCTAATATAATAGCCTAATAATACTTATTAAATATAGTTTTACTTATAGACTAAATATTAATATAAGTATCTTATAAAAGATCCTCTTATTAACTATTATTTAGTTAATATCTAATCTTATTAATAGAATTAGTAGTTTTAACTTAAAGTTTAATAAGTTAAGATAATATATAAGACTAATATTCTTTATTTAAAGTTAAGGTAAAGGTCTTCTTAAAGTATTATAAAAATATTAAGACTATATATTAAAAAGTCTTTAAGTTCTAAAAGTAATAAATAGCTTAAATAAACTAATAAAATAAATTCTAATTATAAAAGAGCTTAATACTAGTAAATATATTAGTTTTAGTATATAATATAGTTTAAAATAATAATCTATTATAAAATATAAAGATAAAATTATATTAATAAGGTTTTTATAAGATAATAAAATATAATAAAAAGATAAAAGTATATTATTTTATAATCTTAAATAAAATTAATTTATTTAAAATATATATTACTAATTAGTTAAAGGTATTTTAGAAGGATAAAATAAAATAGTAGTTTTATAAAGAGGATAATAATTAGACTAATCTTTTAAAGAGTAACTTTAAAAGTAATAATAAAAGTAATAAGTATATTTTAAAGAATAATAAAGAAACTCTTAATTTAGATAAATTATAATATTATAATTTATAATATAAAAGACTATAAAAAAGGCTATAAAGAGCTAGCTTTAAAAAGGGAGGACTTATTATAAATATATTTATAATATAAAATAAAAATACTAATTAATATAAAACTATAATTTAAATTATAAATTTCTAACTTTTATAAAAAAACTTATAAAGAGAATAATAATAAAATAAAAAAATAAAACTAAAAGTATTAATTATTATTATTAAAAAGAAGTATATAATAAAAAGCCTTAATTATAAATAAAATAACTAGTTTTTTATATTTTATATTTTATTTCTTTATTTATAAAAAGTTATACTTAGCTTATTAAGAAAAAGCTTTTATTATTATTTAATAACTTTTAACTTATTTATAGTCTTTAAGAATAACTAATAATAATAATAGAGAATAAATTATTAGTTTAGCTAGGTTAAATAAAGAGGAATTAGCTAAATACTAATAACCTAATTTTTATATAAACTATATTTATTATTTTTTAAACTCTTTAAAGGCTTTTAGTATTTAGAGTATAGTTATTAGTTATATTATTAACTAATAATTTATTAGATATAGTTCTTATATAATTTACTAAAAATACTTAAAATAAAGATATAGTCTTAAAAAAGGTATAAAATATAAGAATATCTTAGGGTAATATTTAATATAAAAGTAACTAAATAATAAATATAGAATTAAGGGTTTTAATAGCTATATATTTAGATTAAAAGTGCCTTTTACTTATTAATATAATTAGATACTACCCTAAGGATAAGGCCTAAAAGAGTCTTAGTCTTAATAAGAAGATATATACTTTATACTTTAAAAAGAAGAGTATATTTAATAATTATCTTCTAAAATATCTAATTAGTTAAATAAAATTACTTTTAGAATTATATTATTAATATTTAGTCTTTTAATATAATTAAATAAAATATAAGCTTAAAATAAAGTAAAGTCTTATATATATTATAGCCTTTACTTTTAATAATAAAAAGAATAAAGTTATATATAGCTTAAATTATTAATTATATAAGAGATTAAGAGTTATAAAATACTTATATAAAAGACTTAAAACTTATTAAGGTAATATTAATTATTTATTATTTATTATAAGTAATAATACTAATTAAAGTTTTTTATATTAAGTATAGTATTAAAGAAAGTATAAATATTAAAAAGCTTCTAATTAAGTATTTTAAAGACTTTAAATTTAATTATAAGACTTAAAAGCTAATTAAGTAAAGAGGTATTAAGGTAATTAAGAATATAAAGAGACTTATTTAAGTAAGTTAATTAGGAGGATAAAAAGAGGAAAAGAAAAGGAAAAAGAGAAAATTATTAAAAAAAAGAAAATATAAAAGAAAAAATATATTAATTATTTAAACTATAAAGAATATATTATAATTTTATATATATTTATTATAATAAAGTTATTAGTTAATATAAACTAATAGCTTTATATACTTAATTTATTAAATTAACTAATAATTATATTATTTATATAAGCTATATTCTTTATTTTTCTCTTTTTTCTTTTCTTTTTCTTTATATTCCTCTAAAACTCTTTATATTTTACTTTTATTACTTAAAACTCTTAATTATAGCCTTAAAGGTTATTACTTTTAAGCTTATTATTACTTTAATACCTTTAAGACTTTTTTTATTTTTATTAATTAAATAAGGAATTTATTTTTATATACTTTATTTTATTTTTCTTTATATTTTATAACTTAATCTATAGCTTATTATTTTATTATACTTACTTTTTTTTTTTTATATATACTAAAAAGTACTTACTTAATTTTTAATTTTTAATTTTATTATATAAATATTCTTATTATTTTTTTATTTTTTATTTTTTTTTATTGTTTATTAAAATAGTTATAATATTTTATCTTAAGATTAAAAAAAAATAATAATTATTTATACTTTTTCTTTAAAAAAAATAGTAAGTTAATTTACTTATTATTAAATTTTATTTATACTATTTATTAATCTTTTATTTAAAAACTATATAACTAAAAAAAGAACTTATTTTACCCTTTAATTAAGAGGATCTTCTTCTTTAAGATATTTAAAATAACTTTTATTATATACTAAACTACTTTAAGATTAAAAAGGGATTTTAAGAAAAGTATTTTATATTATATTTCTAGCTTTATAATATACTCTTAAAAAGTAACTAAGTTAAAAATACCTTTCTTCTAGTTATATTTTAGATTATTATTTAAAGACTAAAAAAGATTATTATAATTATTTTTATTAAATTTTTAATTAAAAATTACCTTTAATTAAAAATATATAAGCTTAATAAGTCTAAAGATAAAATAGAAGTTAATTAAGAGTTTATAAAAAAAAAACCTCTCTTTAAAAACTTAATTAAAAAAGACTAATATTATAAAATAAGTTTATTAGGCTATAAATTCTAAATTAGCTTAATTAACTTTATAAGTTAAAAGAGCTTATTTAAAGGAATATATTAAATAACTTTAGTATTTAATAAGAAATTAAAAACTTTATAGATCTTTAATTTTATTATAAAAAGAAAAAATATAGAAATAAAGATAATAACCTTAATATTCTAATAATAACTTATTAATATATATTTCCTTTATAATTTCTTTATATTTACCCCTAATATTAGTAATTAAAGAAATAAATAGTCTTATAATTACCTAGTACTTTATAATATTATACTACTATTATAAAACTATATTAATAATACCTTATTAAAGTTAATAAGTAAAATATAAAGAAAGAAAAAGGTACTTAAGCTAATAAAGCTATTAATAAATAATCTTAAACTAGTTTTTATAATAAGGCCTTATAATTTAAAACTCTCTAAACTATACTAAATAAACTAAAATAAACTATATATAACTTAAGCCTTAAATAAAAATCTCTAAATAAATATCTTATATTATATATTAATAAATAAGTTAAAGATTAAAAAGATACTCTTAAAGACTTACTAGCTTAAGCTTATTAGTAATAGTTTAAATAAGCTTTATTATTTAAAGCTAACTAAGTAGTCTATATTTAATAGCTTAGTTTTATATAAAATAAGTAAAAAGCTTTTAAAAGACTAGATTAGTATATTCTTTAAAAATAATTAATAAGAATAGTACTAGCCCTTATTAAATTTAAAGTTCCTTAAAGGCCTTAAGGAGTTTAAATTTACCTACCTTAAAAAAATAAAAGATATTCTATTCTTTAATATTATAAATATAAATAAATATTTACTAATTTTTATTCCTTAGATACCTTTAATAAAGAGACTTAGTAATATAATAAGTCTCTTAAGTTAAAAGTAAATATAATAAAAAAGTCTTATATTTTTAAAAAGTAAAAAAATAAGCTTTAATAAATAACTATAAAGCCTAAATCTTAAGTAAGTTATTATAATAATATTAAGTATTAGCTAAAATAAATAAGGTTTTAAGTTAATAAACTATTTAAACCTTAATAGCCTTAAAAGCCCTTTAACTAAGTTAAAGATAATAAGACCTTTAAAATAGAAGTTAAAGAGGCTATTAAATAAAGAGTCTATAGTTATTAAGATATTAAATACCTAATAATAACTTTTCTTAATTACTTAAGAATTTACTTTATTAATAGCTTTTTAAATCTCCTAATATTCTATAACCTCTTAATAAGCCTTTACTATAAAGAATTAAATAATCTATAAGCTAAGAGATACCTTAATTATTTAAAGAGTACTAATCCTAAAAAAGTTTAAATAATAAATTAAATTTATTATAATTATAAACTAAAATACTAATAAAAATAATTAAGCTCTTAGTATTATTAAAGATTAAGATAATACTATTTATAAATAACTTATATATATAAATAAGCTTATATTATCTAATAATATATTTATATTAAGTCTTAATATTAATAAGTCTTAATATTTATAACTTTTTATTATATCTTTAGTATATAAGTTAGCTTTAAAACTAAGGAAATTAGACCTTATTTTATAATAAGTATATTTTAGTACTTAAATTAGGTAAAGAGAAGATAGTATTATTAAAAACTATATTTATTAGAATTATTTAGTTATTATAAGAAGATATAATATAAGAATAACTAGTAAGAGCCTTATATATAACTATTATTAGGAGATCTTTAATCCCTTTTATCTTAAATAAATTAGTTATTACTAATATATAAAAAAGGGTTTATAATACTATTATTATATATTAAGCTATATACTTAACCTTAGTTAAGACTTAAGTATTATAATTAGAGGCTTAAATTAACTCTAAAGTTACTAATAAAGAAAAAGCTTTATAAATCTCTAAAAAATAGTTAATTAAGTATATTAAGATACTTAAGAAAGCTATTAAATATTAAGCTACTAAAGAGAAGGCTATTATTAAGGAATATACTATTAAAAAAGAAGTTATAAAAGAAAAGAATAAATTAAGTATTAATAAAAAGCTAAATTAGCTTATTAGCTTTATAAGAAGTTAAGTTTACTATTAAGTAAGAATATATTAATTAAAGTTTAGGGTTTAAGGAAGAAATCTTTATTTTATTTTACTATTTAGTATTTAATTATTTACTTTTAAATTAAAAAAGATAAAAAAATTCTTTATATAGGTTTTATTATTATTTTATAGTTATTTATTTTTTTTATTATATAAGGAGGATTATATTAGTTAAATTTAATTATCTTTAGGGTTATTTATAAGGATTAGTATAAAAGAATAATTTTTTTTTATAGTTTTTAAAAATAACTTTTTTTATCTTTTTTATATTTAATTTTTATTATTTATTTTAAAATTAAAAGCCTTATATAATTTTCCTTAATCTTTAATAATATCTTTATTTAATATAAAACCTTTAATAATTTAATAAATAATAATATTATTAATTATTTAAGTCTTTAATTAGTATTATACTTTTTTTATTATATAAACCTCTTAATTAGGAGTTAATAAATACTTTATATATATATAATACCCTTAAAGGGATTATATATTTATTAGTATTATAAACTAGTTTAATAGCTTTATAAGTAATAATAAATACTTTATATATTTTAATTACTTTCTCCTTTAGTAATAATTATATATAAAAGAAAATAATTAATTATAAAAATTATATAATTTATTAAACTTATAATTTTATATATATAAGGTTTTTACTAATTTAATATTCTTTTATTAAGATATTTAAGTTATATATATAAATTTAATTTAATTATTATTATAATAATATATAAGTTTAAACTTTTTATATATTATTTAATTATTTAATTAAAAAATAATATATTTATTTTCTTTAGTAGAAAGTTATTTTATATTTTATAGAAATATTATAAATTAACTTTAATAAATTAGTATTAATATTAAACTTAATTATTAAAATTTATTAATAAAATTAATTTTTTATTATTTTATTTAATTAATAATTTTACTCTTAGATAATTAAAATAATATTAATATTAGTTTTTAAGTAATAAATTATATTATTTTAGTTAATAATAGTTTTATTTAAAAACTTAGTATTTTTATAAATTTATTAAATTTTAACTTATTTAAAAATCTTATAAAATTATTTCTTATTATTTTAATTATATACTTTTATCTTAAATTAAAAAAACTAGCTTTAATTTCTTAATATATTTAATATTTATAAATACTAATATATTAAAGTTTAATAACTAATATACTAAGGTCTTTAATAATAAAATAAGTTATTTAATAATTATTATAAAAAAACTTAATATTATAATTTTTAATAAGAAAATTAAGTATATTTAAAATATTTTTATATTAAATATAAGAAAAGTAAAATATTTTATAAGATTTATAAGAATAAATAGATTTTATATTATATTATTTTATTAATTATATTTTATTAATTTCTTCTTTAAAAAATAAATATACTAAAATATATATTATTAATAATACTAATTATTTTAATAAAACTTTTAAATTTTTACTTTAATCTAATATTATTAACTAAATATATTTAACTAAAAAACTAAATAAATTTATAATATAATAATATTATAAGTTATTATAAGTTTAAATAATATTTAAAATATTTTTAATATATAAAAAAATATAATTTTAAATTAATATATAATAATTCTTTAAGATATTATAAAAATATAAATTTATAATAATAGAATAATCTTTAACTTAAATAATATCTTTTAAAAGTCTTTAGTTAAAATATTACTATTAAGTTATTTAATAAATATAAGAAATATTAATTATAATATTTAAGAAATTATAAAATTTTTAACTTTTTAGTTTTATATATATTATTTTAAAAAAAGACTTTAATATTTTAATATATTTAATAAGTTTATTTATTAAGAATAATTTTTAATTTAATTCTAAAAAGTTTACTCTTAATATTAATATTTTTATTAATAAAAACCTTAATATAATTATTAATAATAATTACTAATTATAATTAATTAAATAAGGTTAAGTATTTTTAATAAGTTTCTAAGAATATTTAATAATATCTTTTTAAGTTATTAAATTTATAAAAAATATAAAAAACTAGTTATATATTTAAGAAGTATTATATCTATAGAGTTACTAGTTCTAACTAAGTAAGTATATACTTATATATAACTATAAGTAGCTAGAATCTAGCTAGTACTAGCTACTAAGAATTAAGCCTTTATATATTATATCTCTAACCTCTTTTAAGTCTAATAAGTAATAGTAATTACTAATAATAAATATATAGCTACTAGGACTAGACTATTAATCTAGTCCTTAAGTTATACTTATATTATTATTAAAGTCTAATTCTAACTACTAAAATAAGAGTATTATTAAGGGTAATATTAGTACTAACTAAATATAAATACTACCCCTAAGCCTACTAAGTTAACTAAATTATTAATATAATTATAACTTATAATAATTATATAATACTAAATAACTAATTAATAATTATACCTTTTACTAGGCTATATAGTAATTTTATTTATAGGCTTATTATAAGCTATAACCTTTTAGCTAATACTAGTTATAATCTTTTTTACCTTCTTCTTATATCTTTTTTACTTTCTTCCTATATATTCTTTACCTAATTCCTATATTCTTTCTACCTTTCTTATACCTAATTCTAGTTATAGGCTTATTATAAAGCCTTAATTAGTTATAATAATATAAGTACCTTTAAGTATAATAGCTATATTAGTAAGATTAGAAGTACTATATATATAATCTTTATAAAGAGACCTTTTTATTATAGAATTAGCTATTTTAATACCTTTAAGTACTTTATCATACTACTAGATATAAGCTATAGGTAGCTTACTAGCTAAAGCTATAGGTAGTTTACTAGCTAATTCTTATAGCTAGCTTATTAATAATACTAATAGCTAATTATAAGAAATTTACTTATAACTTATTAATCTTTATATTATTATATTTAAAGTTATTAATTATTATACTAGGTCTTAACTAGCTATTAAACTATATTAATTAACTTAAATATACACTTTAGTCTAAAAACTAGATAATATAGTACTAGAAGGGTTAATTCTATACCTTAGAAGGTAATTATTATAATCTTAAGGGCTATAACTAAGACTAAGGGCTATAAATCTATAACCTTTATTACTAGACCTAAGGACTACTACTAGTATACTACTATACTAAGCTATAACTACTACTAGTATATACCTTATACCTACTAGTAGCTAGCTAACTAATCTCTACGCCTAGCTAGTTAATCTCTATACTTAGCTACTTAATTCCTATACCTAGTTAAATAATTAATATACTTAATATAATCTCTACACTAGCTAGCTAGCTAGCTAGCTAGTTAATTCTTATACCCTGCTAGTTAATTCCTATAGCTAGCTAAATAATTAATATACTTAAATAGTTATTACTAACTACTAGGTGGTAAGTTATAATAGAACTAGAAGAGCGGATAGAGGAATATTATTAGTAAATTAAATAGCTAATATATAATTATCTAGGAATATACTAGTAATAGGGACGTTACCTTCTTTTTCCTTAGTTAGGGGGCACTTATTATGTCTATAGAGTCGCTGGTTCTGATAAAGCAGGTGTGTGCCCACACACAGTTATAAGTAGCCAGAATCCAGCCAGTACTAGCTACTAAGAATCAAGCCTTTACACACTACATCTCTGACCTCTTTCGAGTCTAACAAGAATAGAAAAAAGAATAGAACTTTATCTCTTCTAATAACTCTAAATACCTTTCTTTAGTCTAAAATATAACTTATAAAGGTATTAAAATAGAGTGTTACTATTTATATAGTACTATATTACTATTTATATAGTATTATATATACTTAGTTCTACTTATACTAGTATAGTACCTATATCTTAGTATATATATATACTAAAATAAATATACCTAAAAAAGATTACCTAAATAATTAAAATCTTTAACTATTCTTATTTATATTAACTTATAATTATTATTCTTACCTCTTTTTCTCTTTAAATAATATTATAATAATACTAAAAGATTATAATTAGCTTTAAATTCTACTATTATTAGTATTAGTATTATTCTTTAATTTTTTATATAATCTTTTCTTTTTTTATAGAATTTTTATTAATTAAATAGTATTATAATTATTAAAAATAACTCTTTTAGTAAATATTAACCTAATAATAACTATATAATTATATATTATTAAATTATTTATAATAAAAGTTATTAGTAATACTTATAAGCTTTAGGACTTTAAAAGGTTAACTTTTAAAAAGTTAGTTATATACTTAAAATTAATATTAAAATAATTATTACTTTAAGTAATAAGTAAATATATAAAATAATTTATTATATATATAATATATTAGTTAAATTTAATTATCTCTAGGGCTTACTTATAAGGATTAGTATAAAAGGATAATATTTTTTTATAGTTTTAAGAATAACTTTTTTATTTTTTTTATATTTAATTTTTATTATTTACTTTATAATTAAAAGTCTTATATAGTTTCTTTTAGTCTCTAATAATATCTTTACTTAATATAAAACCTTTAATAACTTAATAAATAATAATATTACTAATTATTTAAGCCTTTATTTAATTTTATATTTTTTTAATTTTATAAACCTCTTAATTAAAAGTTAATAAATATTTTATATATATATAATACTATTAAGGACTAGCCTTATAGTATCTATATATAAGTATTATAATAGTTATTAATTCTTTTAAGAAAAAGAAAAAAAGGAGAATATAGTTCTCCTTATACTTAGCTACTACTTATAGGTCTTAATAGTCTACGCTAAGGGCATAGACCTACTAGCCTATAGTTTAGTAATACTAGGTATAGGCGTTTAGCCTAAGTCTATTATATACGCCCCTCCCCCTACTTATTCTTTATTATAATACTATATAGGATACTATATAGTATTATAAGTTATACTATTAGGGATTTTACTACCTAATACTAGTAATAGTATATATTATATATAATACTATTATAAGTTATTATAGTAAGGCTATATAATTATATAGGGTTATATATATCTTATAAAATTTTCTATATAAGCCTTATAGAATTTTTTATATAACTATATTAAGGGTAAGGTAGTTACTAGGTTATAATAGGGTTTATATAATATATACTATTTTACCCCTATTATATACCTTAGTAACTATTCTATACCCTCTATCCCTTTACTTATTATAGTTAATTAAGAGTATTATATACTTATTATAACTTACTTTATTAATTAAGTTATACCTAAAGAGTTATTATAATATTAGATTTATATTAATATTATAAGAATATATTAAAAGGCACTAATAGAAGGCTAGTATTTATACTTATTATTAGTTATTATATTTATTATTCTTTTTTTTTCCTTATAGTCTAACTTCTTTCTTTTTTTAATATTTATATTATAAATATTTATATTTATATAATTACCTATATAACTTTACCTTAAATTATCTTAAAAAACTACTACTATTACCTTAAAATTACCTAATTCTTACTTTATTATTATAACTTTACTATATTATATTTATAATAGCTAGTCCCCCTCCCCCTTTACTACCTAGTAATAATAATAGTACTAGCCTTTTAGGGTATACTTATATTTACTATTTTATAGGTAATATCCTTATCTCTAATAACTTAAATAATAAAGAATTTAGTATAATATAAAAAATTAACTTCTTATATATTATATACCTTAATACCTCTATTTATTTAATAAAGTTTAAATATATATTAATATCTAATAATACTTATTAAGCTTATTATAATAAGAAATATATATATATATATAAGTATATACTTTTTATTAACTATCTTTATTTTTATTATATTACTTTTAATATAGTTAAGCTAATTAAGAATAATATAGTTATTAATATACTAGTTATTAATAAAAAGTATAAGAAAGGGTATAAGTTCTTTATTACTTTAGTAGATTTTACTTATATTATATATTACTTTAATAATACTCTTAATACTACTAAGGCTAACCTAAGTACTATACTTAATACCTTTACCTCTTAGCTTATATTAGATCTTATATTACCTAAATCTTAGGTTATATTTACTCCTCCTCCCTCCTATAATTATAATACCTAGAATAATATAAGCCTTTTTATTAGTATATTAACTATTAGTATATAAGCTAGCTTTTAAACTCTTATTATAAGTCCTTTAACTATTTTTTATATAATACTTATTTATTAAATATAAACTAAATAATATATATTTTAAAAAAGTATATTAGTTATTTTTATATTATTATAAACTCTTTATTATTATATTATTAAATATTATAATAATAATTAGTAATACTTATTTTCTTATTATAATTCTTATAATTAAGACTCTTTTTATTATTATTATAATAACTATTATTACTTATACTCCCTTTACTCCCCCTCTTACTATTACTCCTTATATTATTACTCTTACTCCCCTTTAGTAAAAGAGCTCCCCCCCTCTAATTAAAACTTAAGCTAAAACTACTAAGATTCTCCCTTACTTTATAATAATTAAGGCTTTAACTATAACTATTAATAAGTTACTTATATTTTTATATTTTTTTTATATATTTTCTTTATAATATTAGTATATACCCTCTAATACTAAGAAAGTTTTTTTTTTTTTATTTTTTTACTTTAGTTTTATTTTAGTTATATAAGTATAGACTATATATACTAAGGGGCTAGGTATAGACCTAGTAAAGCTATAAGTCTAGGGTTAAGGTCTTTTATAATATAGTATTATAAATATAAAATAAATACTTCTAAGTATAACTTATCTTTAAACTATTATTATATCTTTATTATAATAGTATTATTTAAAAATAATTTAGTATTATATTATATATAAATTATTATTTATATAAGAATTACCCTATTTTACCTTAAAATTATAAAGTACCCTATAATCCTCTAATATAAAGAGGGGTTCTTATATAAGTATCTAATAATTAAGCTATTTTATTAATACCTCTTATATCTTATTATAATTATACTAGTTTTATATATATAGTATTTTTTTAATATAATATTCTAGTACTAATATAAAACTAGTATTATTATTTACTAGTATTAGCTTTAATACTTAATTATTATAAGCCTAAGAAAGAAGAGGGTTATTAATAGCCCTTTTAATAAGGTCTATATAAAAAGTCTTATATAGGTTCTCTAATATATTAAGTATTATAGTTAATAGTATTAATATATTTATTATTATATATTTAAAGTAAATCTAGTTAAGTTTTTTATTAGGATATAATATTATAATATTTTATAATAAAAGCTAGACTTAGTTACCTTTTTAAAATACCTCTACTAGTTATTAAGCCTTATTAGCTAACTCCTTTTATTACTACTAAATAAAAACTATTATAGCCTAAGTAAGTTTAACGCTTTAGTAAATTTATTCTATAAACACTCTAATATAGCCTAATAGTAACTTAAATAGTATTATAAGAATAAGGTATAACTATATAAGATCTTTATTATAACTATATAAGAAGAAGTTTAGGCTTATACTTATTATTAAGGAGTCTTTATTATTTAATACCTATTATACTATTAAGAGTTATTATACCTAGTTAAATTATAAGTATAATACTAAAATATATAAGATAGCCTATACCTCTTAGTTTATTCTCTTTATATTACTATTTATCTAAAGATAATATATAATAAAGAGGAGTTATTTAGTATTTATTAGCTAATAAATTATATATTAGAACTTATTTACTTAGTTAGAATTATAATTATTAATTATTTATAATAAAAACTTATAAAAATATTATTAATAAAAGAGGAATTATATAGTATATTTATTTATTATTATAAAGGTTATAGTCTTTAGTTAGATAAATTTTAATAAATAGTTAATAATAACTATTAGATATTATAGCTCTTTATTAGTATAGGCTAGTAGCTTTATTATAAAGTCTATTAAGATCTATTATTAGTATTAATCTACTATTAGAATTAGTTAAAGTAAGTTTTAATATAACTTCTTTAACTTATAGGCCTTATAATAAAAATAGTTTTATATATATTATACTATATCTATTAATATTTTATATTAATAATAAGACCTTATAAGTAATATAAATATTAAGTTCTTATTAGGGTAGGCTATAATAAGATTTATATAAATTTACTTAATTAATACTATAGTAAAGGGCTCTTATCTTAGTACTTATAAGTATCCTTAATATTAGAGATAATAGTATACTAAGACTATATAGTCTATTACTTACTTCTTAAAGTTTACCTCTAATAAGAACTTCTATATACTATTATAAACTATAATAATCTTATAAAGGTAGCTAGAATCTACCTTTATAACTATTTACTAGAGGGTATTAAAGTCCTTATCTATAAATAGTAATAATAAAGTAATATAGTTTAAGTAATCCTTTAATATTATAATATTAATTAAATATAATATTTTTATTAATAGTTTATTTAGCTTATCTTTATATACCTCTTAATAATTAAAGGTATTTAGCTATATTACTAGTAGATTAGGATAATAATAAAGCTAGTAATAAAATATAAATAAGAATTCTACCTAATAAGTCTAGTATTTTAAAAATAAGTATAGCTTTATAAAGTATTTAAGATTCTTATAATTAGTTAATATTATAAAAAATAACTCTTATCTTTATAATTCTACCTCTTATATATATAAGTAGTTTATAACTATTAATAGCTTTTTATTATAAATTATATAATTATACTTTATTATTATAAGTTTATAAGAATAATAAGTAATAAGTTATAATAAACTATTATTATCTAGCTAAAAGAGATAGCCTCTTAGGCTAATACTAGAATAATCTATTTTTACTAAGGTATTTCTTATTAGATTTTAAAGGGCTAAGTAGGGTTTAGATAAGAATAATAGCTTAAGTTACTTAAATACTAACTCTTCTTTTATACCCTAGATAAAAGGTATATACTTTTTAATTAAGTAAGTAAGTAGCTTTATTACTAAAGTAAAGTTAAGGAGGAACTTATAATAGAAGTTTATAAAATTAAAAAAGCTATATACCCCCTTTACTATTTTAGGGGCTTCTTATTTATAAATAGCCTAAACCTTCTTTAAGTCTAATATTAATAATATATTAGCTATAATAATAAAATTTAGGTATTTTATTATTTTAATAGAGAACTTATATTTCTTAAGGTTAAGATATAGTCTAATATCTTAGAGCTTCTAAAGAATAGTTAGAACCTTCTTCTTATAGTTTACCTTATTACTAGAGCTATAAATAAAAATATTATTTAGGTAAGTAGTAGTATAATTATCTAGTATATCCTTAAGGGTATAGTTTATATAGTATTAAAATATAACTAAGGTACTAGATAAACTAAAAGGGTATACTAATTACTTAAAGAGCTTAAAATATATCCTAAAAATTATATATTTCTTAGTACTAAGCTTTATTTATAACTTATAAAAGACTAAGTAAATATCTAGCTTTATAAATTACTTTATAATAAAAAGAGTATAAAGTATCTCCTTAATTAATAATAATAAGTAATAATTATCTTTTAATATTATATTTAGTCCTTAATAGTCTATATAAAAGTACTAGTTACTATTTAATTTCTTAATAAATAAGACTAGTATAATAATAAAGGAGAAGCTTACTCTAATCTAACTTTTATTTAATAAAGTAGTAAGTTATTATTATAGCTTAAGTAGCTAGTTATAAGATATTTAATAAAGTTACTTATATAATAACTATTCCTTAGAATTATCTAACTATATCTTTATCTTTATATTATAATTAAACCCCTTATAGTATAAGGGTAATATTATTATATTTTTTTTTTAAATAGCCTCTTATATTATTAGTATATTACTAGTAATAGTTTAGATATTATTAAGTAATATTTAAAAATAGTATTAAGCTTATAAATACTTATAATAAAAATAAATATCTCTTTTTAATTAATATTAAAATCTTATTTTAACTATTTATAGAAATATTTATTATTTAATAAAACTAAACTAAAAGCTATTTATTATTTATTAATAATATATATTATCTCCCTTAAAGAAGACCTAGGGTATATATAATATTACTTTATATTTAAGAGTAAGCTATAATAAATAAGCTAAAATAGCCCTAATATTATAAAGTAAAAGAGTATAAGGATTATATAAAGGAGGACTAAGAATACCTAACTATTAATATTTACTTATACCCTAGCTATATATATTACTTAAAATCTTAAAGAGTCTTTAACTATAACCTTAATTACTTATTTTATTAATAATAATACTTATTAAAGGTATAATATTATAACTATATTTTTATTTATAACTTTATAATATTTATAACTTATATTTATTAAGATATTTATAAAAGTATAGGTTTTTAAAATAACTAGTATAAAGAATAATTTTATATTTATTTTACTAATTATATTATCTTATACTATTATTATTAGAGGGGTAGTCTTTATTATAGCTTATATATATATATTTACTAATTATTAATCTAGGGAGAGTCTTTTCTTTAGGCTTTCTCTTTTTCTAAATTACTTTCCTTAACCTTATTATCTACTTATATAATAACCTAATTAACCCTTATATTAGGATAATAAGTAAAGAGTAAATAGTACTTCTTAATCTTATAGTTATCTTAACTATAATAAAAGTAGATACCTATTTCCTTATATCTTTAGAAAGCCTTATCTAAGACCTAGTTTATATATTTCTTAAGCCCTTAAGAAAATATAGGTCTTATATTAGCTATTATTAAGATCTAAAGGGTATTAATATTACTTATTAGTATATTTTCTTCTTAGTTAGTTTATTAAACTATATTACTTTATTAGGTAAAGGGTTAGTATTATTCTTTAATCTAATAAGATTTAAAGTCTACTAATAGCTTTTATAATTCTTATATAATAAAGTTATAGTTTATTTTAAAGATCTATTAGCTTATTATTAGCCTTCTTATTATATTAAAAAAAATTAATTAAAGCTTAGTAAGCTTAACCTTATTATTCTAGAGTAAGTTATTAGCTAGGGTAAGTTTTTATTTAAAATATATAAAGAAATATAAAAAAAGCTCTTTTTCCCTTTATTTAAGATAATTAAGCTTTATTATTATAATCTTATATTAATAGAGGTTATTAAATACTATCTTTAAGTATATTAAGAAAGCTATAAGGTCTAATTTACCCTAATAGCCTCTAGTTTTAAAGTAAGCTATTACTTTTAAGTAAGCTTAAGTATTAAGGTTTATTTAAATATATATAAACTATACCTTAAATAAGCTAATAAACTTTATATTAATCTCTAACTTATAAGTAATTATTTATTTTTATTTTATAAAGGTTTTTTAATTATTATTATATTTTTCCCCTTATAAAAGTAATTTTTATTTTATCTTTATAATAAAGATAGCTAATATAATTAATAATAATATTATTATTTTATTAGTAGTTATTACTTAGTTACTTTATAAATAGGTTAACTACTTTATAAGTAGTTATATATCTTTTACTTATTTAGTATTTTAGTTTATTAAGACTATATATTACTTTTATAGTCTCTTATAAGTCTTTACTAGATCCTTATTATAAGAAATTTTATAAAGGTCCTTTATAGTATAAGGCCTTAGTACTATTAGTAAAGAGAATTAATTATTAAGGACTAGCCTTATAGTATTTATATATAAGTATTATAATAGTTATTAATTCTCTTAAAGAGAAGGAAAGAAGGAGAATCTAGTTCTCCTTATACTTAGCTATTACTTATAGGTCTTAATAGTCTATACTAGGGGCGTAGACCTACTAGCCTATGGCTTAGTAATACTAGGTATAGGCGTTTAGCCTAAGTCTATTATAAATACCCTTAAAGGGACTATACTTTTATTAGTATTATAAACTAGTCTAATAGCTTTATAGATAAGAGTAAATATTTTATATATTTTAGCTACTTTTTTCTTTAGTAATAATTATAATAATTATCTCTTTTTTCTTTACTTTTTAAGTTACTTAATTCTTTAATACTAAATAACTAATTAAAAAAAGCTTAAAAAAAGCCTATTTTTACTAAAGACTCTACTTACTTAAGAGTTTAGTAATATTTTTTATATAATATACCCTAAACTATAGTCTTTTTTTATTAATAAAGATATTTATAATAACTATTAAAAAATTAAAACTAAGAATTTAAATAACTTAATCTTAACTTTATAATAAATAGAAATTCTATAATAAAATAATTACTATTATAATATTAAATATAACTAAAATACTTTAATAGTTATATTTTAGATTTATCTTTAGTATTAAAAAATATAATATTATTTTTTTTATATTATTAAGCTTAATAATATATATAAAACTAATTACTTTAAAATATTTTTATTTTAAGTTACTAACTTAAGTAATTAGAACTTTATTATTAATTTTTATTAAAGACTTATTAATAATAAAACCTTTAAAGGTTATAATTAGCCTATAACTTAACTTAAGGAATTCTAATAAAATCTTAGTACCTTTTAATTTACTATTATTATAATAAATAATAAATTTATACTTAAAAAAGCCCTTTTAATAATTTAGCTAAGTATATAATAATAATTATATATTTTCTATATTAGTAGTAATATTTAAACTAAAATTAATACTTAATAAATTAAATTAAAAAATAATAAAAAACTTAAAAAAGATAAAGTAAAAGTAATTATAAGCCTTAGAAATTAATATTTAATAATAACTAAAAATACTTATAATAAAGTAAAGATATTAGTAATATAAAAGAAGATAGTTTAAGTACTAATAAAAGTTAAATTTAAAAAATATTAAAAGATAATAAGAATATAATATTAAAAATAATATATAATTTTATAATATATTATAATAAAGTACTTTCTAATAAGATATTAATAAACTAAATACTTAATAAGTTATTATTAGAATTTTAATTAATATACTAATTCTTTTATTAAAACTATATATAAAAATATTAAAATATATTTAATAACTAAAATTAATAATCTTTTATACTTATATAACTATTTAATATAAATTATTAAATATAAAAAATAAGATTATTAAGTAAAAGTAATTATAATAATATATTATTAAATATAAAATTTTAATTAAAAGTAACTTAATAAAGTCTTAATAAGTATAATATATAATACCCTTAAGCTTTTTATATATAAATATAATAAAACTATTATATTAGTTAAATTTAACTACCTTTAAGGTTTATTTATAAAGATTAGTATAAAAAGATAATATCTTTTTATAGTTTTTAATAATAACTTTTTTATCTTTTTTATATTTAATTTTTATTATTTACTTTATAATTAAAAACCTTATAAGATTTCCTTTAATCTTTAATAATATTTTTATTTAATAAAAAACCTTTAATAATTTAATAAGTAATTATATTATTAATTATTTAAGTTTTTATTTAATATTATACTTTTTTTATTATATAAACCTCTTAATTAAGAGTTAATAAATACTTTATATATATATTATACCTTTAAAGAGACTATATTTCTATTAGTATTATAAATTAGTCTAATAGTCTTATAGGTAGTAGTAGATACTTTATATATTTTAGTTACTTTCTCCTTTAATAATAATTCTATTATAGTTTTAATTAAGTATCTAAATAACTTTTATTATTAGTTAATTTTAGCTAAAAATAAATATTAATATATAAATTAATATAAACTACTTTATATATATTAACTTAAGTAAATAATTCTAATAAATAATATAATTAGTTAAAATATAATATATATTTATTAGTAATTATAATAACTATTAATAAGAATTTTACTTTTTTTAGTATAATTTAATTATTAATTAAACTATAAAATATTAAAGAACCTCTTTACTAAATATAATATTTTAATATTATTTAGAATCTTTATAATAAGCCTTAGACTACTATTAATATTAAGATATTAGTACTAAATATATAAATAATAAATAAAATAATAGTATTATTAGCTTTATTATTAATAGTATTTAAATAAGTAAAATTTAGGCTATTAGGGTAATTAAGTTAATATAATATATAAGTAATATATTTAAGTATATATTATATAAGGTTATAAGTAAAACTAGCTAGATAAAGGCTATAATTAGTATAAAATAACCCTCTATTTAGCTAATTATATATATATATTAGTAAAAATACGTTTTTTAAGTAAATTAGTAAGTATTAAAAGCCTCTATAAGAGGTAGTAGTAGTAGTAGTAAGTGTATATAGTAGTAGATAAGTAGAAAAAATCTAATATTATACTATTTTAAAAGATACTTCTAATTACTATATAATTTAATTATAAACTTAAGTACTTTAAAAAACTTATTAGTAATTAACACGTAATACCGTATAAATAGTAATATAGTACCGTATAAATAGCAATACTCTTAAAATATTATGTAAAGGTTATTAGAATTTATATAGTAATCTTTATTAAATTTAATAAAGTACGGATTTTATATAGACGAGTTACTAGTTACTATAGGTTAACAGGAGTGATAAAAACTCAAGATTATGGTATTAGGCAAGAGTTACTATTAAGAGAGTTACAAAGCCGATGTCTCCACCCACGCTTTGTACTCTCGATAATTCCTGAGACTGAGAGTTAGTGTCGCAATCACGGCCTAAGGACAGTATCGCGGTGCCCAGTCGCTCCATCGCGGATAGTTCGTCGTCGGTCCGGCCACGGTCTAGCTCACTTGATCTATATTACATCGAGCCGGCAAAGCTCCTTATCTCACAAGACGTCGCGGCGACGCAACTATAACGGTTATCCTGGCATTCCTAGATGGCGTCTCTGCCGGGTTGCCAAGCCAGGCAGGACAAGGTTTCCCGGAGAGAAACTCCGAAACGAAGTCGCGACGATGAGATACATGACAGACCATGCCGCAATACCTGTTCCAGGCACAAGGCCCCCAAGGAGGTGACAATGCGAAGCGGCTAATCTGTTGATTCTCAAGCCCCTACTGCAAATTTACCTATCTGCCGCGCTTGAAGCTGAAGCCCGCCGGTTCTTCTCCCGCTTTCTGTCAAAGTCCAGCCTTGAGCTCATTCTCTATTCGTTTGAACCGTCATCTCGTCATCGCGTTGCATCTCACGAAATTGCCGCTCCGTCCAATCGAAGACGTTATCGTATGTAAAACCACGAGCCAAGAAGGCGCGACGGAAGAGATGGCGAAGATAGGTATAGTCGGGCTTATCCTTGAATCCCAGTGATCGAGTGTATTTGATATACCTCGCAATCTCCTCGGGGAGTCCCTCGCAAAGTTCTGTCACTGGCAAGCCTATCTTTTTTCGTTTAATAAGCTCGGTTTTGTCCTTCTCAGTCGCTGCTTTGAGGCCTTGCCATGGCAATGAGCCGCGAGCGAAATACAGCAACACGTACCCCAGCGACTCTAAGTCATCGCCCCAAGACTGTTCTATTAGTTATAAAAGTCAGTCAGCAGTGATCGCCAGGCTTAGAGAGTACGAACCTCGTCCATTGTGGTTATTTAGGCTGGCATATCGAGTGGTCCCACCAAACGGACGGCCCTCTGCTGTCTGATATCGCTCGGCATTACAGAACTCTTTTGCTAAACCGAAGTCAATAGTATATAATATGTTGCCCTTGATTCCAGTCCCTATGAGAAAATTGTCTGGCTTGATGTCCCGATGAAGGAACCCCTTTTCATGAATATACTGGATTCGAGAAATAGCCTAGTCGGCTAAGAGCAGAACAGTCTTGATCGAGAATTGACGGTCGCAGTAATTAAATAGATCCTCGAGGGATGGCCAGAGTATCTCATAGACTAAAGCAAAATAGTCGCATTCCTGCCCAAACCATAGCACTCGCGGTATCCCCGGGCCTCCAGACAGTTTGCCATACGTGTCTGCTTCGGCCGCCAGGATCTCGGGTCCATCTCTGACAAGCATAAGCTTGATGGCAACCTCATTTCCCAGCTTCATATCAGTTCCTGGCCAGGTCAGATATATGCTGAGCCAGCGGATCACACACCTACCTGCATAGACGAGGCCGAAGCCCCCGGCGCCGATTTTAAAGTCGACTCTGTATCGTTCATCAATCAGGATGCCCTGCCAGAAGCTGCGAGTAAGGAAACCTCCAGTTCGTTCGTAAGGAGATGTAGTTTCGTACCTTCAAACGAGCCCGACGTTTGAACATGGGATATGTTGAAGAAAATGTCGAAGCCAATGTTTTATGGCGAGCTAGGTACAGTAGGGTATAAAAAGTCTTTACTAGGAGCCACTTTTATACTAAAATACTACTATTTTAAAAGGTAATAATAAATTAAGTACTTATATTAAAACTCTAAAAAAATAGTTTTATACTCTTTTTTATAACTTATTTACTATATATAAATTCTATACTTTTCTAAAAATTTCCCTTATTATAATAAATAGTTAAAGTAAAAGTTAACTTTTTTAAAAAATCTCTATCCACTATAAGCTACTATAAGTCTACTATAACTTTTTTTTTAATTTTTTCTTAACTTTAAGATACTATAACTTTATAATTATCTAATAAAAAAGTTCTATTTTTAGATATAGTATATTTTAAGTAAAAGTCTACTATATACTAAAAGGAATTTTTAATTAGTATTTTAGATAATTTATTATAAATTTATAAAAGTAGTAAGTTTTACGGTAAAATAGCTATTAGCAAAGACTTTTTGTACATGACTGTATGTCACTGCCACCGCACGGGAAAGTGCGTCCGTGCGGAATGGGCTGTCTGATAAAGACCCCACAGTCACGCCAGCCCAGCCAGATCCTCACTAGTCGTCGTGAACTGCATCTGCTTCAACGTCTGCTCTTGCAACGACTCCAAACGAACGATGCCCACTCTGATGCATGCCCCCTTACCCTCCCCCCCAAATACCACAGCGGGTGGCTAACAATTAGGTGGTGGCTGCGAGCAACTCCGCACCGGGCAACCTGGTGTTCCCTCTCATCCTATCATTCTGCTCGTCTACGCGCCGTGTTCATTTCTGCAGAAGTCGCCATTGTTCACACCGAGATCCCAGCTCCAAATGCATCCCTCCCCATCCAGCTTTCTGCAACAGTCGATGGCCAATTTGCAGAATTGCAAACGACGGAACACAGACGACCTCACACAAGACAGCCCTCCAGCAAAGAGAATTAAGTCGAGCTCTGCTCTGCGCAAGGCGGTCAACTTTCCCCCACAGTTTTGGGATAACCTGTCCAAGATTTGGCTTACGCCGCGCGCATTACGAGAACTCGATCGGCGAAACGACGCGAAACCTCCTGCTAGAAACTCGGCAGCTTTTAGTCGCGTATCACCGACGACTCTCGCGCGATTTGCAAGACGAGGCGGCCCTGATATTCGCCATCTACGAGGGGTAGGCCCAATAACATCTAACGCGGAAAGCATCAACTAAACCCTGATTTAGTGTCCTGAACCGAGAGAAGCCACCCAAATGAGCTCCAACCGCTCCCTCGCATTGTCGAGCCGACGGACACAGTCCACAAAGGCAACTAGCGTTTCTAAAGGCAAACGTTCATCCGCCTACAATAAGGATTTCGAGCAGAACCTTATCGACCACAGTATATATCCTGAAGGATATGAACACACTGATGACCGCTCGACGCCTGAGCCTAATAACCTGGACGATATTATCCAAGGCTTGTCTAACCCACGGGCATCTCTATCACCCTCTCGTTTCTCCGTTTCGGCCTTTAAAGGCTTTAAGCAGGCCAATAGCCGAGTTATTTCTGAAGGCAAGGTCATGACTAATATACTTCCGATAATACGCGGCAACGCTGACATTCTAAACGAGGGAAATCTCCTCTTCACTAACCTCGATTCAATAACTAAAGGTACCACTGTTGACGCAGTGCCTGATTTATACGATGGGTCGTACCCAAAACAAGTCAGCAAGATGGTTCGACAAGACCTGAACAAGACGATCACACCCACGACCCACGGGCGTGCCCCATTGGCACCTAACTTCTTTGTCGAGGCTAAGGCCCCGCGTGGAGGTGCCGACGTGGCGAAACGCCAGGCTTGCCTGGACGGAGCCGTCGGCGCCCGCGCCATGCACACCCTACAGAACTACGGCAAAGACGCGCCAGTTTACGATGGCAATGCCCGCACATTCAGCTCTACCTACCATGCTGGAACAGGAACTCTTCAGTTGTACGCGCACCACATCACTGGCCCGATGGTGGAAGGAGAGCTGCCGGAATATCACATGACTCAGCTGAGGACGTTTGGTATGACAGACACTCGCGAAACCTTCATTGCGGGAGCCACCGCATTCAGAAATGCCAGGGACATAGCTCAAAAGCAACGTGAGATTTTTATTCAGGCTGCGAACGGTAGAGCGTCCCAAGCAAGGCCAGCAGCCTTCACGGCTGGTGAGACATACGAAGGCAATGCTCTACGCGATTCAGAAGCCTCAGCATGGCAGAACTCCCATGACGACCTTCAACAGCATATTGCCGAGACTTTTGTTGAAGAATGTGAAGACAATAACGAAGCGCCCACCACTCCCTCGCATCATTACGCCTTGGATGACTCGCACGACCTGGGCCAAGACGCAGCTTCAGGGGCCGATGACCCGTCGATGAGTTTTGTGTCGGGTGAAGCTAGCTTCACTTCGAGTTTTAGCACAGATACCACACGTCCGAAGCGTTCTCGACAATCATTTAGCTCCCCTACACAAGGAAGCCGCTCATCCAAGATGAAAGTCGTATCTTAATCTACAAGTACTAAAAATATATTAGTATCAGTCTATAATAGCTTTTAGGTATATTAAAGCTATTATGACTAGGCATAATACTCCCATATCAAAACAGTCAGTCTCTTGCCCGCCATTTGCCACGATGAGGAGCACTATTACCAGTGGCAATTTGCAAACATAAGTACTGCAACAAGGGACTGAAAAGCAGGTGCACCGAGCATGTCGCTTGTGGTGAATTCTCCAAGTACTGTAGCTTCTAGGTCATCGTACAGGGTGCGTCATCATCTTGCGCTCGTCTCCGGATTTTACACGCGCGTAACCTCCAGGTCCTCCAGCCCGAGATAGCAATTGACTGCCATGTTGAGATCTGCTTCGGCATGCAACGATCGCACCACATGCTCTACTCCCCGCTGCCCACCAATCGCCAGGCCATAGACGTACGGCCGTCCGACGCCCACCATTGTCGCGCCGAGGGCGATTGCTCTCAAAATGTCGACGCCGCTGCGCACGCCAGAGTCGAAGATGACGGGCAACGGACCGGCAGCCTCGACCACGGCAGCCAGACCGTCAATGGCGGCGACTCCGCCATTCGCCTGCCGTCCTCCGTGGTTGGAGTAGGCAATGGCATTCACGCCATGCTCGCGCGCCTTTTCCGCGTCGCGCGGATGGCAGATGCCCTTCAAGATGATGGGCAGCGTCGTCAGCCCGCGTATCCACGCGACGTCCTCCCACGTGAACGCGAGGTTGGTGAAGATGCGGGTCAGCCAGGCACCCGCGTGCTGCGGGGTGAGCTCGTCCGCGGACGAAACCCCGGCCATCTCGAGGAAGCGGGGGTCCGACGTGTAGTTTGCGAGGCAGTGGCCTTTGAGGAAAGGGATATAGCCGTGCGCCAGGTCCCGCGGCCGCCAGCCCAGGATGCCCGTGTCCAGCGTGATTGCGAGCGCGTCAAAGCCGGCCTTTTCAGCACGCCTGACAAAGTTTGCGGTGAGGGTCCGGTCGGCCGGAGGGTAGAGCTGGAACACGCCAAAGGAACTCCCGCGTGCTGCCGCGACCTCTTCCATGGTTGCTTCGGAGAGAGTCGAGTACATGGCCATCATGTCGAGCTCCTTTGCCGCAGACGCCGTGCACAAGTCGCCGTCCTTGCGCACCGCTCCCAGGACGCCAACGGGACAGAGAAATGTCGGCGTCGCAAAACGTCGTCCCAGAAACTCGGTCGACATGTCTCTGGCGGATCGGTCCCGGAGCATCCGCGGCACGAATCCGTACTTTAGCATGGCAGACACGTTGGCGTTTTGTGTGTGCTCGTCGCCTGAGCCGCCAGCAACATATCCGAATATGTCTGGAGCCAGAGTTGACTGAGCGCGTCTCTCGAGCTCGGCAAAGGTGAATGGGAGGTCACAAAGCTCGCCTCTCGCACCATTCGCATAAATGTGGTTTTGGAACTCTGCTGGGTGTTGCACGTCGTTGGCCAACACTGGCTTTGAGCGCTCAGCGGTTTCGCCATGAGCCATGACTACGAGACTGCTGGATGAATGGGTGTATCAGTGAAATGTTGCCCACTGCCTTGGCGACAACGAAATGCGACGTGGAATTATTTCTCAAATATATCAGAGAGATGTTTTCTGCAATTGCGGGCAAGGCACAACACTTTATACACTCCAGCAGATACGTTCGGCCCTGATTACTTCTCTTCCATGACAATTACAGAAGAGGCCTAACTAGCAAATCCTAGACTAGCCTCGGGCCTCGGTCACCGATCACAAACTATCGCAATACTGTTCCAAGTCCGCGGGCACTAGTGAGAGAGCATAACGGTGTAAACTACTCCGCATGTTGATTACTGTTCAGATGAAAAAAAAAAAGAAAAAGTGAGTCAACCGTCCAAAGAGCAAGAGTTTTTAGTTTTTCTTTAGGACTTTGGGCCGTTTGATCCGAGACTCCAACTTTTCCATCTTTCTACAGCCAGCCACAGTATCTCAGGTTCAACATCATGTCAGTCTGCACATCATGTCAGAGCCCTGTCAGAAAACAGCTCCCTCACGCGTACCCAGCTAGTAGCTGTTGATGCGCCCATCTACCTCTCTTAATAACGGTTGAATGGAGCTGGAGGGAGGCAGCGCTGGACTCGACGATGAACAAGTCGACGTGACAATGGGAGGAATAGAATTATGCAAAGAAGCCTAGACATACCTAGTTGCTATTCAGAGCTTGAGAATGACATTGCTTTTACACTCTACCTTTGCGCATTGAACAACATCAGGCAGCCCGATTGACAGCCGCTTGCCATCTACCGTTGTTGGGTGTGGCCTCCACTTCACCACTGGCCCCTAACCTAGGTAAATACTTGACATTATGTGCTTCTGGTTTTGGCGCGCTTTCTGCGACACTGGTCGTGACCGCGATTTGGAAAGTTGGGACGATTGTGCGCATGCCTCTCTAAACGAGAGCGACTGGTACCGCGGCACCTCGGGCTGATGGGCGCTTGTTTGATATTGATGGCAAAGGGCAACTCGTAGTAAAGGGAGAATTGAGGGAACCTTGGCAAAAAGTGATACAAAGTGCGCATGTACCAGAAGACCGCTAGTGGCAGCGTGCCGCGTAATGCCATGGAGGCTTCGCAGTGTTGTCAGCGGCTTCATCAGCAAGGCATTGATGAGCCTAGAAACCGAGCCGAATGACAGTTGTTTCCTTGTTCGTTATTTTGTGTGCGTATAATAAAGTAACAAGTGAAATACACCTAGAGTCTCTGGTGTGTGTCGCTGTCCCGAGCTCCATTTCCGGGCGGCGAGCCACAACCTGTTTGTGGACGTTTGTCTTTATAGAATCGTTCACTTGGCTCTGGAGAAGACTCTCTCTCTCAGAGTCTCGCTTACCTCGTTGCATCGCTTCTCGGCGCCCTGGACCAGCGAAAGCGGGCCCTTTCTCCCATCGCACCGCTGCTTGAGCATTCCCAGGAACTGGCAAAGGTTGGTGATTTGCACCAGCACAAGCGTCGTTAAAACGTAGAGCCGCTCATCGTGGCTTTCGATTCGGTACGTGGAAAACCACATATTATCAATAGCGTCACCGGAGCTAGGTGTGTCGTCATCATGAGCTGCTTTTTGCGCACCGAAATGGTCGTCTCGACTCGACAAGTCATGTTGAGCATTGTTGTTTTGCTTGGGGTTTCTAGTCGAAGATGGTGGTGGTAGTGGTGGTGATGCTGATGCTGTTGATGCGGTGGACGACGACTCCTGAAGCCAGATGCAGTGGGAGGCCACACTTTCAGCCATGACGCGCATGTATTGGCTGGCCATGGCGAGAATCATGACAATCTCCCCTCTCGAGGCGCAGATACCGCAGTCCAGCACGCTCCTGCAGTGGTTCAGAGCCTTGCGCAAGTACCCGAGCAAGACGTCGACCGACTCGGTGCCGTAATCGGCGCTCCTCCCATCCAGCTCGTTTAACAGGGCGGCCGTCGTAGTCAGGCAGTCGCAGTCGCCGGGACCATGGCCTTGCGTTGGGGGTTTTCCGCGCCTGTGTGCAGCTTGCAAGACGTCGGACCCAGAAGGGAGCATAGAGCCGTCTCTGCTTCTGACACTTTTCCTCGTGGATGACATTGATGTAGGCGATGGTTGCCAGCTGCTACCGTCTTCGAAAGGCAAGTCGTCCTCGTCATACACTTCAGTTCTGGAACGGAGACGGCGATTTTGTTCTCTTTGACCATGGTCTGTGATGCTTGCTCGGGACGACAGACTGTGGGTTTTTGACGTCGAGGCGGATGTGGTGGTGGCCGGGCCATGACTATTGTTGAGTGTCATGAGACGTGAATGAAGATTATTCCAGTCGTCTGACGAATTGGTTGTGCCCTTGTCCGCATCACCAGGACGAAGACCCGTATCTATCCAATCGGTCTCGAAATTCATGGGAACGGCTTGGTCCGTGAGAGCAGTGATACTCGCCCAGTCATCAATACCAATTCCCGAGTCGGAGATGGACTTGGCCGGTGCGGCAGGGCGGGGCGGATACCACTGTGTATGATAGTCGCTGTTATTATCCAAAATGGCTTGCATCATGTCACAGTCCATGTCTTGTTGTGTTGTATCGTTTGTTGGGTGCAAGGTTTTGCGGCTGTTGTTGCTGTTCCTGGCCTGCCCACTGCCACCGTTGCCAAAATGTTGCTGCATCTGCTCCAGGATCTGCTGTGACTGGCAACCATTGCCATTGGCATCAGTTGGGTTAGCGTCTAAAGGGTTGGTTCCGTTGTAATCCCCGGTCGCTGTCCTTTTCTTTCGACGCCTGGCATCTCGAACGGCATACTGGCAGTTGATGGAGCTGACGGCGCATTTGTCGCAGCCATCAGGGTCACCGTTGCATTTGATCTGATCTCATCAGTATAATGGAAAGCTAAAAAAGGATGTAGCAATGCACTAAAAATTTTTACCTTTTTTTGTCGGCAAGACTCGCACGAAATGTGTGGACAGTCTCTTCTGTTGCGGTTTAGCGCGGATGCCAAGTCGACGTTTTCAACAAACGTCAAGGGCTCTTGAGGGTGGCATGTCAGGGTGCCAAACATGATGGTATTTTCGTAAAGAAAGCCAGTATTTTGTAAATTAGCAATTCGTTCTATGAGAGAAAGAACAAGAGCTTCTTGGGCAGAGGAGCGTGTATAAATAGGCTGACAAGGGCTCACCTGAATCGGACAGGGTCAACGGCGTTGAATTACGCCACCAAGCAGGGGGTGGTCAGCTTTGCTTTAGTTTATGTATTAGTCCGACCGATCCGTAGTCTAGCAAAGTAATCTGTATACTGCGTTTTATCCGTATTATTAGCGGCGGCATCGAGCTGAAGGTTTAAACGCTTGTGAATTTTGCCACTCAACATGCGCCGACTGCGCTAACCCTGGCCCAATTACAACCTGAACCGCCCCCCGTGGTACGGAGTATAGTGGTTATACATTGGGGAAGAAGCAACGGCACACGGTGCTGCACTGGCATCGAGCGATGAGCCTCTTATCTGATTTCTAGTCGTTTTATCATATAATTGGGGAAGAAACAGATATAATACGTTGGTGGCAACTTCAGGAAAAGGAGGCTTCAGTGGTGGCTTGCGGAAGAATCTGATGGCTGAGATGTGGCTTTGCGATTGATATTCCATGATGCTATACGGATAAGATGGTATCTTGATGGTCTCTTTTGCTAGAAGAATTCTAAGCATCCATTTGTTTTGAATTTAGAATGCAAGTTGAGCTGTCACAAGACCAGGTACTCGCTGACATTGGATACTGTAACCATTCCTTACATGAACCTTGAAACCTTGCTGGGCGGCAGGGTTCTAGAAGCATCCCACTAGGGTACAGTGGGTGTGTGGCGCCTGTAGCCTCGGCGCTCTATTATCTGCATTTCCTCAAGTAGAAGGATTTCTATTGTATTTTGTATATTGTATATTTATAATGTTATTTACCAACGACATACTCGGTTATTATAGATTACTAGCCATTACTTTCTATCATGGCTATCGCTACGGCGTATTACTGGCACTGCTGTCAGTGCTGGAAAAATGCCCTGTAATTAGGTGCCTAGTTGGCTGGCACCACCAGGCCAGGAACTTGCATACCTACCTATGGATAGCGCACCCTAACTATGTATAACTAGTGTGAGCCCCAAGTTACAAGGCCAACCAGAATAATTTCATCTACAAAATGCTCTTGTCCTCTACGTCGTCGCCGCACTCCTTTTTTTTTTTTTTTTTTTTTTTTTTCCTTTTTTTTTTTTTTTTTTTTTTTCAGCTTGTTTTTGCTGTTCTGCTGCGTGGGGGGGGG
>JAAHCF010000305.1:0-43063 GCA_038367545.1 Beauveria asiatica | reverse complement strand
CCGATTTTTTTTTTTTTTTTTTTTTTGCTTCAGCCAGCGAGTAAATTCACGAATTTCGCGTCGAAAGATTGAGGCTAGGGTGGTGCAGGCTTTCGTTTGCGACCTTGGCACCGTTCTTGACCGCCAGAACGGTCGAAACTAGTCATCAGGCGATTCAACCACCAACTCCCACAGCCGTTGCAGAAACAGTGATTCACGCGAATTTGGCAACGCAATATGAAGATATATCATACCAAAAGCTAATCACATCATCTAGCCTCGGTGCCACGAATGTTGGCGACAATCTCCTTCCATACGTCAAACGCAACGACCAGCTCATCATGGCCCGACCCAGCAATAGTCTTGTACCGAAACTCAAACGCATCATCAAACTCACCCGGTGTGCCTTGCCAGCACCTTTCAACATATTTGCGTCCTCCCTCGCCCACGATGTTATCCGTCGCGGCGAAGAACGCCATGACCTTCAACTTGGCAGCAGAGACGCCATCCGTGGTCTTCCCCTTTCTTGATCGCTCCTGCTCAGCAACCTCTTTTACAAAGACTGCATAGTCGTCCGCTTTTCCCCAGCTGCCCTGTGCTACTTTTCGCGCGCAGTGGCGAGCCTCGTCGCTCGAACCAGCAGTGTTTTCCGAAAAGATGTGCTCGACGGTCTGGAGTTGGAGGGCGCCTTGGAATTTGGTAGACAGACCGCATTCTCGCTCAAGCTTTAGAGAATTCTCTTGGTCCCAGCTCTGGACGGCACGCTCCTCTGCTTCCGAGCGTTTTCCCATGCCGAAAGCGTTGAAGACGGCTTCGCTGCTTGATACTGTCGTCAACATACCGCGAGCAGCGAAGCGGCTCAGTCCGTTGAATAGCGAGTATGCAGGGGCGGGGATGTATTGTGCCGCTTGCATCATGGTCATTTTAGAGTGCTGGGGGTCGACCCATGGTGCTGTTGTTGCGTCAGTAAACGAACCCATGTCTTCACGTCGACGGCACACATACCCAATAGAACAGCTAACGGTCGCTCAGGATTCAAGATATCTCTACATCGGTAGAGTAGGTTGAGCGCGTAGACGGTTCCGGCACAGTGCGTGACAATCGTGATGTGAGGGATGTTCAGATGGGCGAGGAGTAGTGGCACGAGCTCGACCCAAATGTCGACTCGCTTCTCTACAGAAACTGCTGTAGAACTTCCAAACCCGGGTCTATGCACTCGATTAGCTGAGATGCAGCGTACATGCTGCGTTGGCCTCATTACCTACCTATCAACAGTGAGAACACGGATTCCAAGGTGCTTTGCCAAAGCGTGCAAGGATACTCCAACATATCTCGAGGCGAACAGGCCCGGGTGAAATAGTACTACCGGGACCTGCGTCGCGCCAGTCTGCTCCTCTGGCGATACGCCAACATCGCTGTAGCTAAACGTCATCTCGCCATGGCCGGCTGCGGCCGGCATGGTGAACTTTTTATGGAAGCTAGCCTGTGAGATGTAGGCCGCCGCTTCAGCACGCGCCGACGGTGGCGGGTCTTGGTCGGCCATTTCTGTTGGAGAATGTGCGAAATATTCAGAACCTTTTGCTGTATATTTACAGTCTGTTTGACTTGCTCTGATGCGCAGTCTGCTGCTGGTGCCAACCCGTTAATAACGAGGGTAAACACCTCGTTGTTAGTATGAAGACGGCTAGCCGCCCGCTTTCTGCCGCTAAATTTCCACGCCTACGCCAAGGAAGCCACCGCATCTATTGCTGCGGCTGAGAAAAAAAAAAAAAAAAGGCATAAACAACTCATCATCTGATTATTTACAAGACAAAACCCATCACGACTATTGTCAGTGTAGAGCAATATGAGCGGTAGAAGCATGGGCAGCACTGTAGTAGATTCATTACGGTGAGGATCTAGCATGTGTACCTATGCCCATACAAGTGCAGTTAGCGACCACGGCATATGCTTACAGGTCAGCACATGCCAACTGAATGTTGAAGCATTTCGCTGACTCGCTACCTGTGCTTTTACAAGTTGATTCCTACAGACCCCAAAACCCTATTCATCCAAAATTTGACACCGGATTTCGGGGTTCCGCCTTGTTCTCAAATTCCGGCCAAAGTTTCCCGCAGTCGCACGCCCGGCTCTCAGCGGGCGCAGCACCTGAGGCCGGGGCGTAGGTATATGACAAGTGCCGACGACGGCTCAGCGGCACCAAATGGTGCGACGCTTCGGAATATACCTACACCTTTCGTGGTAGGTAACTACTGCTGACTGGTAAGACGTGGCGGGGTCGATATACAAGTTTTCTGAACTCGTTGAGTTTGGTCATCAATCTAAGCATGTAATCTGATCCCTCCCAAATTAATTCCAAGTATACAATCATCCCGAGCAAGTGTAGTGTAGCCGACTAAATTACCAACAACGCAAAGAACACCATGACGCCGTGGGAAAAAAAGAAAAACCCCTCCCAATGCAGTATAATACAACGCTTGTATGTGTGGTGTTTAAGAAATATGATTGAGTCTGTGTATGATTCTTTTGTGATCAATCAAGCCTCGCCCATGTAGCGAGATTTGGGAACAGAGCTCTTGAAAACTGTAGGTGGGTACATGTAGCCGACGTAGAGGCAGATGATCATGAGAAAAATCTCCTCGAGGACGGACATGCAAAGAAAGATGGTAGGATCGCCGTTGAAGATGCTGAAGCGAGGATCGTTGCCAAAGTCGCCAATGCAGGCGTAAACCATGCGAACAATGAGCAAGGGTCCGCAGACGTAAATGGAATAGAGAGTGATTCTCTCATTGCGCGGCAAAATGTTGACAGAAGCAGTCAGCCAGCCGAGGATGCAGAACATGAGCCCCAGACAGGCAACAAAAAGAGCCAGGGCAATCTTGAGGAGAGACGGAATGGTGTTGTTGTCGACTGCCTGGACAGCACCACCAATACCGACACCAAGACCAGCCAGACTGACCACATCGACAAGGAGGAAAACGTGCTTGGGGACAGACAAGACAGTCGCGTTGACGCGGCGGAGAAGACCGACAGCGGCAAGGGTCAGAGGCGCAATGCCAAGGAGATCGCAGGTCAGCTTCGTGACGACGATGCCGCGATCGCTGTGAGTCATGAGGAGAAGCTGGCAGATGGCCGCAATGACACGCAAAAGACCGAGGACCAGAAGGAAGCGCCAACAGGCAGAGACGGCTCTGATACCCTGCTTGAAGCAGAGGACCGTGGCAAAGATTAGACACGGGATGAAAGCAACGAGCTGCAGGACAGCAATGCCATCACGGTATGTGAAGTTGGTCATCTTGGCAGTGTAGATTGATGTGCGGCGTCAGGTGGAGAGTCGCCAAGATGTTTGGATGTGAATGGGGCCGAAATATGGCTGTTCCCGCTCAAAGAGGAGTCGACGCAATCCAAACTCCCGAGTCAGAATTGTGCAGGGTGACAAAGGTATAGAATGCTATTTTGCAGGGTTTAAGAAGACGACCGGAGATGCCAAGGTGCGCGTTGATGACTGCAGAGTGATATTCTAGAAACATGGGCGAGGTGACGGCGAGGTTTTAACTTATTCTGGATCGCCAAGTCCTTTACGGGCTCAACGGCCGGATGGACGAGCGTAGTTGCCCGATTCAGCATGGCATGAAGAAATCCCGAAGCAGGGGAATGGCGCGACAGGGCAAGATGGCGCTCAAGATACGTAAGTGCACACGTCTCAGGATGCGCCGTGCTAACCGGGTGGGCAAGGTGAACTGTAAGGCTGTTCTGGAGGGGAGGCCATCTTGCTGGCTTCCTGCAGGATATGTAGCCTTGTCGTGGTTGGCGTATCAAGAGCCATGTGTACAATCCGTAACTAGCTGATGTAGCATTATTAGCCTGGGTGTTGGTGCCGCGCAAGGCTGCTCAAAACCGAAATCCGTTCCGTCTACAAGCTGTCCCATTCGGGTAAGATTTCCCGCCCACTCCACTGCCATTTCCCGCGTCCGGGAATACCCATGCGGGCGGGCATCGTGGCAGAGTCACCTCGGCCGAAAACAAGCCCAAGGCAAAAATATGAGGCGCTTCAAGTCTCGGGGCTTCCTTGCGGCTGTGATGTATGCGATCGTGACGTATAGTTAGTGAAATGGAGGACTGTTGTGGCCACTTAGTCAAGAGTACGTCTTGCCATCAACTATACCAGCCTGTTTGGCTAGCATGGAGCGCTGTAACAAAAGCATGAGCCCCCCGACAAGAGCTACTGCTATACTTGGACTGGTGCTGATTCGAAAAGCAATAGCTTCAGCCCTGCGTAGCGTATCATCTGTGGATGTTTACTATATATTCAATGTAATTTAGTGCACAGTTTAATTTGCTTTTGTCCATGGCTCTCTTTTAGCTCAGCAACCGTCAGACCCTTATGACGGTTACCTGCCGGCGGCACCTTCCGTACTGACACTTATTAGTTACTAACTTATATTAGTGTTGCCACGATATGCAGGAGGGCTGAAATTTGCAAAGTCGAATTTAAATCTTATTAAGTGGCCTATACTTAATTAGGATTACCCATATAAGGTCCCCATATAAATTTACAGGGGATTATATAAGGGCCAGAATAAGCCTATATTATATACGTATTGTGATTTTACCGTGGTTTTTTTTTAACGATTTAGCCTAGGCCAGCTATATAATTAAGGCAGCTATTAATATAGCTATTAAGGCAGCTATTAAGGCAGCTATTAATATAGGTGTTAATATAGCTGTTAAGGCAGGTGTTAATATAGCTATTAAGGCAGGTGTTAATGTAGCTATTAAGGCAGCTATTAAGGCACCTATTAAGGCAGCTATAAGGCTTATAACGGTCTAAAGGAATAGGTAACCTAGGATAAAGAAGATATTAGAGGAGGCTAAATATAACTATAATTAACGGATGTGGCGGTAAATTATATCGCCTAAGAGCCTATAGGATAGACTAGCCGCTCTTTAATGCGTGCCTCTAAGGCTGCTAGCGACGAATTAACGAGCTCTCACATAGCTGCTAATTAACGCCTCTCACGGGCACTAACGCCGCCGCCGCCGCCGCCGCCTCTAGCGCCTCTAGTGGAGGAGGCTCTAGAGCCTACACGCCAGCTGACGGAGCTCTCTAGCGCCGGGGAAGGCATTGAGGCAGCCTCGGAGCCCTCCTAGTGGCTTAGCTCGCGGCCGGAGGCCGCTATAGGCCCCGGCTCGGTATTATTACGTGCCCGGCGCACCGGGTTCAGGTTTAGCTTAAGCTTACAGGCGAGGATAGCCTCTTACTAAGGGGTGCTAGCCTAGAGCCACTAGTAGCGATTAAGGTCATTAAGGGTAATATTACTACTACTCTCTAATAAATTTACTATTAAATAGTAGTATAGAAGCCCTTATTAAGTAGTAAAGCTATTAGTATAGGTATAGTATACCTAGCTTATTATAGAATTCTTTAATAGCTTTATAGCCTTATTAACTTATTTAATAATTTTATTTACTATCTTCTAACTAATTTTCTTTATAAGTAGTAGTAACTAGGGGTAGTTATCCTAATTAACACGCCTTTTAAAGAGTTAGTAGTTAAATTTATACTTATATTAGGTTATTTATATTATAACTATAATAAGGATCTTTTTATATATTTAGAAGAGGTTAGCTAATTAGTTCTTAATATAATTCTTAAACTCTAAATAGTTACTTTTAGCTTTTAAGCTTATAATAATATTATAATTATAGTATTTTTAAGTTATAAAGGTTATAAATTAGTATTAGACTAGTATATATATTTAGTATAAATACTTAAGAATATTTAACTTAAAAATTAGTAAAAAATATATTATTATATAAAGAATTAAATTTTAACCTTACTAGTATACCTATTTAGTATATAACTTATCTTATTTATAAAGAAATTTATCTTCTATAATAAGGCTATAGATAAGGCTTTATTAGTTAGAAAATATTATATTAGTATTATTTAAGCTATAAGGAGGTAGTGGCTAGGCCTAGCTTAAGTCTTATATATTAGGCGGGCTTAGAAGATGTGTTTAGTGGGCATTTCCTTATAAATTTAATCTAGTAGCTACTCTTTAGCTACCTTAGCGAGATAAGCGTACTAGTTTATTATTATTATTAGGTGGTAGTATAATCTTATTAAGAGCTTACTAGAGCTAGGCCTTATTAGGTAGGTTATCTATATCTTCTTAGTAACTAAGCTACTTAACCTTAGTATTATATAGAATATTCTTACTAATATACTATATATAAATTTACTATTAGGTAGTAAGAAAGACGTTTTAAAGGGCTCCTTTAAGGGTATAATTATAGTTAGTAATAATAATATTTAGATACTAGATACTAGCCTAATTAGTAACTACTTATAGCTACTCTAATTACTATTAAAAGTTATCTAAATCCTCTCTTAATACTATACTAAATACTATAAAGAAGATAGTATAGAGGGATATAATACTATTAATCTAAAGTAGTAGTATATTAAAGTAATTAACTTTATAGGTATTATTTATAATTAGTAGCTTAGGATTTCTTTATTAATACTTAATATAGTTCTAATAGACTTAAAATATATAGGAAATACGCTTATTAGGCCTATAGAAGATATTATAATAGAAAATGTTAGGGTTATTTTTAAGGATATTAAGGAAAGCCTATATTAAGGTACTAATACTATACTTTATATAGCTAATCTCCCCTTAGATTACCTATATATCCTATATGGTGATTAGAAGACTAGGATTTTCCCTAGTTAATTAGCTAGTAATAACCCCTAAGGATAATTAACTATTAGCGCTCTTAGTAGTAATAAGGTCTTAGAGTTTTTCTTAGCTATTTTCCTTAATAAACTTAATATAGGTATAGTAATAAATTCTAGCTAAACTTAAAGATAATAATAAAGCTAAATAGCTATATATATTATAATAAATTTAGATAGAATAAGTGTTATTAAAGTTAGAGAATTTAATAATATCCTTAAAGGGGTAATTAATCCTCTTTAAGCTAGTTTTATAATATTTTATTTTAAAGTCTTTATTTTATTATACTCTACCCTAATTATATTAGAAATAAACCTAATACTATTAGCTATTATAATTATAATTTAAGCTATATTTTAAAATAGTAAAGCTAAGCGTATTTTATTAATCTTAAAGAGTATCTAGAGTTATATTAATACTAAAAAACTTATAAGAAGTAATAGTATTAAGTATTTTTATTTTATTATAGTATTATTATTAATAGAAGAAAAGGGGGTATAGCGTAAGTATTATAAAAATCTAGCTATAGTATTATAGTAGTAGTAGATATACTAGCCTCTAATTAGCTAGAAATTTTTTTTAGTGTGGCGCTAATATAACGCTAATATAACGCTAGCATTTAGCACTACGCTAAACTATAATAGGATAGGCGTTACTTAATAACATTTAAATTCGACTTTACAAATTTCAGCCCTCGATATGCAGGATGAGGCGAGACCAGACATGATTCAGAGCACCGCCTACACCTCATTCTGATGGAGATTTCTTTAGAATCGACTCCACACTCCTAACTCGGACTACCCCATTTGTGCTTATACCGTCTTACCTCGTGGTTCCCCCAGTGTAAGCATGTAAGCCCGACAGCGACAGGGTCGAGCAGCGCTGAACCGGCTGGGGCAGTCTCCCCATAGGGCGAGCATCGATGCCTGCTTTATTCGTAGAAACGTGCCGCAATCGACATTATTATGGTTTACTTGTGACATTGCTGAATAGGACAGCGGTGGTCTTACCAACGTCAAACGGACAAGCGTATTACTGCAGGACCCTAAAATAGCAAGTGCCATAAAAGACGTCGCATGGCTACATGTGAGATTTGCGTATAGCTAAAAATTGATTTTTATTCTTATATATCTAACAATATAGACCAGAGTGTCCCATCTCTACACATCTGATTATCTTTTTGGACTTTCTGGTGGCATCTGCATTCTTCTTTCCCATTTCATTCAGGCTACATCCACTCACAATGGCAGTGCCCCGCACCAAGCTGCCTTTCTTCGACATTACCTTTCACAACCTCAATGATGCCAACTATGAAGCCCCTTCGGACTATAACCAGGTTGCCCGCCAATCAACCCCGGTTTTGGCATCCAACGATACCTTACTAAAGGCATTTGGCGCATTTGTCCTTGCAGTGTCCGACTTGGAAGAAGCCGCCTTCACAGCCGACGTGGGTTCCGAGCGTCTGTTGGTGACGGCCAAGGCGACTGGCATCAATGAGCAACTGCGCACCTTTTCCTCCGATGAAATAACCATCTTCTCCACACCTCTCACAGCTCCTATTTCCGACGGCCAACTAGATTTCGAGATTCAAATCATCCCACACGGGAGTGCCTCAAAAGTCCCCAAGCAGCTGTCCAGTGTAAGAACAAACAAAGGCTGCGTAGAGCCACCCCTCGATTTGAACTGCCAATTGATGGGCAGTACTCGAATTATACAAGTGTACTGACCTGTACTCCTCTCTCTAGGCTTTTGTTCTCGCCGTCTGTCTTACTGCAGGTGGTTATGTTGCCGACCTGCAGCTCTTTGTCGACGTGCGCAACGGCCCCGCGGAATCTACAACACACCTTCTCGAGCTCGTCGCGCGCTACCTCGCCCCTGAGCCTGTTACCATCTCTGACGTCTCTTTAAAGAAGGCTGAGCCATTCTCCAGCCGGCAAAATGGCCCTCCTACCATGATCAGCCGTCCGCCGCTGCTGAAGAGCGATCTAAAGCTGTACAGCAGCGAGGCGGACTGTCCTGCCCTCTTCCACAGCGCTTTTGAGCGTCGCGCGGCCGAATACCCCGACAACTCGTGCGTCGAGTATATTGCCGACGCCTCGGGCCAGATTGAGAAGTGGACTTTTGGTGAGATTCACGCGCTGGCCGAGAACCTAATGAAGGAATTGCACATATTGGAGACCAATGTTGCCTGGAGGAAGCCCTTCAACGGCCAGCACATTGTGCCGTTGTACCTACCAGGTTGTCCCCAGCTCTACGCTGGTTACATGGGTATCATGAAGGCTGGTTGTGCTTTCTGCCCTCTCCCCCTCGATGCTCCTCCCGAGAGAGTCCAGGTTATCCTGGAGGATATCGAGGCTCCCGTCGTCCTCGGCCTTGGCAGCAACCCCTTCCCTGGCCTAGCTATTGATGCTGCCGAGCCACATATTGCCGAATACCTCCGGAACATCATATGGGTCGATCTGGCTAACCTTTCGGCCTGGCGCGCACACAAATACGTGGAGGCTCTTGCACCCACCCAGCCCCGAGAGCCCAGGGAAGAGGACCTTGCCTATATTCTCTACACCAGTGGCTCAACCGGTAAGCCCAAGGGTGTTTTGATCTCACACATTTCCGCCTGTTGTGCCATTGGCGGTCACGATGAAATTTTCCCTCACCTGGCCGTTGGCCCCGAGCTGCGCTGGCTGCAGTTTGCTATGCCGACTTTCGATCTTAGTCTGATTGAAATCTTTATCACGATGGGCAACGCCGGCACGATTTGCGTTGCTGAGCTCTCACTCATGCTTACCGACATTGAGCGCACCATTAAGCTCTTTCAAGCCAACACCATCTTCACCGTGCCCAGTCTGGCCACGCTCCTGCGCCCTGCCAAGGTGCCATCTCTGACAACTCTTGTCGTTGGTGGCGAGCTGCTCAACAAATACACCATCGATAACTTTTCCTACGACTCGCCGCGCGGCCCTGGCGAACCCCAGCGCCATCTAATCAATATTTACGGCCCTACCGAAGCCACCATGGCTGTTGCGACCGAGGAGTCCGCCGTTACCACTCGTGGTTCCATCATTGGTGACTGCCTACGCTGCGCGGGCATCATCATCGTCGACCCCAACTCGGACGAGCTAATTGAGATCCCTTCGCCTCTAACTGGCGAGCTTGCCATCATTGGACCCCAGGTAGGCTTTGGATACCTCAATCGCCCCAAGGAAACCAATGCCGCTTTTAAAGATGGCAGCCACCTGGGTCTCGGCCCCGTCTACAAGACTGGCGACAGAAGCCGTATCGTCTGGAGCGCGGATGGCAAGCCCAAGGTTGAGATTCTCGGCCGTCTCAGCATAGAGCAGGTCAAGCTCAACGGCCGTCGTGTCGAGCTGAGCGAGATTGAGTCTAGCATTGCCAAGTCAGAGCTTGTCCGCGAAGTTGCTACCGTTGTGCTCGGCAAGGCCCAGCTCGTGGCCTACCTCTCGCTTGCCGACACCCCAGACTTTCCCAAGTCTCACGAGGCCGTCATCGCCGACTGCCGTGATGTTGCGAACCGTACTATGCCGACCTGGATGCGACCCAGCGACTACACGGTTCTGGCGGAGCTCCCTCGCACAGCCAGCGGCAAGGTCGACCGCAAGGTGCTCCAAAAGCGGGCGCAAGAAACGTTTGGTGTCTCTACGCCTGTCCCTGCTGCCCAGGTCACCAAGATTGCGGTGGACTTTGCTAGTGAGGACAGCGTCCGCGAGCTCATTGTTAAGACCATCATTTCTGTTATTGGCGAGACGGCCGCTTCCGCTGATGCCACTACGGCGCTGTACACATGGGGCATTGACAGTCTTCAAGGCATGCGCATCCTGCAGACACTCCGCGAGCACGAGGTTGAGGGCATTGCCCTCAACGACATCATGGTTGGCAACAGCCTCAACGCCCTCACCAAGCGCATCGTTGAGTTGCACGCGACCAATAATACCGATGCTGATGCCGAAATGGACGACGGCCCAATTGAGATTGAAGACGAGGAGGAGCTACTGTTCCTGCCGTTAAAGGCCAAGCTCAAGCATTTTGAAGCCGAATGCCGCCAACAGTGCTCCAAGGGTCTCGATATTCCAGTCGAGGACATTGAACACGTCCTTCCTTCAACTGGCATGCAGACCCGCATGGTCGCCTTCTTTCAGGAGTGCGTGGACGAGCTCGGTCTTAGCAAGCCGTACATCGAGCACTTTCCCTACAAGGTGCCTCAGATATTTGATTTGGACCGCTTTGAGACGGCCGTCCTTGCTGTGCTCAACGAGCACGACGCTTTCCGCACCATCACCTGCCCGGTCGAGCACCCCCTCACGCCCTTTGCGCAGGTCGTCCTGAGCAAAGATTCGCCGCGCGCCGCGCTTCCCGTTGTCCGCATCACATGCTCGACCTACGACGAGAGTCCCAATAGCCTGTGGACAAAGACAATTGAGCAGGCGCAAAAGTCGGCCTATGAGGTGCTGGACCTGGCGCATCCGGGCGCCGTCGTCACATTTATCTACGACGAGACCCGCGAGCATTGCGTCATGGTGTGGTCGCTATTCCACATGATTTACGACGGCATCAGCCTCGAGGTGCTGCGGCGCGAGATTGCCGGCGCGTACAACGACCCACGCACCGTCGCAACCATTGCCGCCAAGTGCCCCAAGGGTGTGCGCCTGCCTATCGAGGCGCACTACAGCGGTGACTGGCTCGAGACGAGCTTGTACTGGATGCGAGAGCGCGCCGGCGCCGGCTGGTTTAAGCTCGGCGAGCGCGCGCTGCCTATTCAAGGCGACTACTCGGAGTCGTTCCGCAACGGCGACGTCGCCTGCGAGACGCTTGTCTCAAGCCTCAGCCTCGACGACCTCAATGAGCGCACGCGCAAGCACGGGCTCAACTCGTCGCTGGCCGTCACTCAGGCTGCCTACTCGATGGCGCTCGCGCAGACGATTGCCAAGTTCGACGGCGCTGACGACGATGTCGAGGTGCAGTTTGCGACCGTCATCCACGGCCGCCAGACACCCGCGGCGCTCGACTGCGTGGCGCTCATGCTCGAGACGCTTCCCGCGTACATCAAGTACCACAACGGCTCCGGGGCTACCAAGATGACACATCGCGAGGCGTGCCGCCACATGCTCGCCGAGCACATCGGCCAGATGCCGCACGCGCAGATGCCTTGCACGACCGTCGACTTTGCCAAGACGGGCCGCCGCATGGACAGTTCCATCATCTTACAAGCTTATCCCAAGCCGCCGACCTGCGTCTCTACCTCATCCGACGACAGCGGAAGCATTGTCGTCGACGACCTACCCGGATTCAACCGCGAGGAGAACCTCCTGCCCCCCTGGCAGGAGACCTTTACCGGATACCCGCTGCTCATGGAGCTCTGGCAAGGCTTTGACCGCGCCGACGAGAAGCTGCGTATCCGCTGTTCGTACGTCCCGACGTGGCCGGGCTACGAGTTTATGACCAAGGCGTGGGCCCAGGGCCTCAACGCCGCCCTCGAGGCCAGCCTCGTGCGCATACTCAGCGAGCCCGACGCCGAGTTTGACCCGGTGGCGCTTGTTCAGGCTGACGCTGCTGACGTTGGTGGCGCCTCTGGGGCCGAGGCCATGGATATCTCTGCCTAATATTATTAGTATATACGAACCAAAAAGAATAGGGGACAGGCGGTGATATGTCGGCAAGTTTAATTAGTATCTGAAGATTTGAATCAGAGCTTTTTTTTTTGAAGCGAGTTTTTTTTGTCTGTCTCTCATGAGTGATTCGTATTAATTAACCCTTGCACATACCCTGATTATTGGTGCTCTCAATGGCTTTTTTCTTCGCTTCGTTCTTACGAAGTGTAAAGAACTGCACTTGTACAAGCCGCATGTCTCAGCTACGAAACCCACGAAACCGCGCCATCGTGCAAAGATTTGGCGTAGTTAGTAGAATCTCGCCGATCTTGGGCTCAAAGTGGTGTCATGCGCCACTATGTAAAATAAGAACACGACAAGAGATGCAGGGCAGCAAATACGGAGATGTAGATTGTTCTTGCTTTTACATCGGAAGCAGAATTTTAGACATGTAATTATATACGTAGCGATGATTCGCGACTTTATTGTAAAGTTGCATCTAAAATCAAGACATTCGAATAAAAAAACTATCCAAGAACAAATCGCTGACATGCAGATTTAGGCTAGTAAGCCGGCCGCCCGACACCAGAAACGCCGTCGAGAGGATATATACCAAAAGTCTATCAATGTTATGTGCCAAAGGAAAAATGATATACAAAACGAAAAAAAAAAGAAGAAGAAAAGACAAAGTTCATTACTTGAGAGGTGGACGGAGGTTATGATGCTCGACGAATTTGGCAAAGTCATCCGCCTGCGTAAAGCCGGCCTGCGTGCTGATACGCCTCAGCTGCGTCACTGTCCAAGCACGAGTCTCGTCCGTCAAGCTGTGCATGCAGCCGACAGTCAGTAGCACCCAGGTGGCGAAGTAGCAGCCGGCGGCCGAACCCGTGTAGCCGCTGACGGGCTCAGAGGACCCAAAGACGGACGTGGGCGAGTATGGCGGGGTGGTGGCATCGCCCACGTCAATGCCCGAGTCCGACGTTGCCACGGGGGTCATGCCCTTGGGACGATACATTTGCTGCTCGTGCTGGACCTGCTGCTGGGCCGACGAGGTCACGTAGCCCATGAGCTGGGGCACGGCGGCGAGTAAGTCGGCACGGATGCGAGCCATGGTCTTGGAGACACCCTGGAGGCGGTCGACGTAGTTGTTGGAGAAGAACCAGTTGGGGTCGATGTTGGCACCGCGCAACAGCAGATAGCCAATGGCGTGGTTGGCCAGAATGCGGCATGTGCGCATCCTGTTCCAAACATTGGCAATGTATACGTCGTGGTAAAGGTGGTGCACCTCGCCATGAAAACGTGTAGTGTCGAGGGTGGGGGGCGAGGGATTCGGCATGACGGCGTAACACCATTCCGGAGGGCATTCGGCAAAACTGCTCTCTAGGCGGTAGTCGATATCAAGAGCTTGAGACAGGAATCGCTCGAGTTCTTCAATAGTCAGATCTGGCGCGGCCTTTTTGGATGTGTTGGAAGAAAGAGCGGGCATGGAGGATGAGTTGTTGGGGACGGGAGTATTGGGGTTGTGGTTGATGTACGTGTAGCCACCTGGTGAGATTTGGTGGTAGAGGTCGAGGAGCTCGACCATGGCGCTGGCGCCAATCCAGTACGGGTCCGAGACAGAAAATGCCTTGGACGCCTCGGTGCGCAGCATGCGCAGGCTGGATGGCATGGGAATGCCGATGCGCAGGCAGTTTGTCAGGAGTTGTGTAAAGACATCCTTGAAGATTTGCAGACCAGTGGTGGTGGCAAACTGCGACTTGCCACGGACGTTTAGCAAGGAGACGGCACCGTCAATGTGCTGTTTCCAGCCATCGAGGGAAGCTTTGCTAAACTCGTACAGCGCCAAAACAAGCACGGTGACGATTGTGCTGTCGCGACGCGCAGCAACAGGATCAGCCAGGGCGCGGTTCACACGCTCCATGGTGTGCGTGTACATCATGATGGAGCGGCACATGAGGTCGGTTTGCTTGGTGGTACGGGCCAGGCCAGCAAAGCCGACAGCAAGGACAGCACCTTCGAGCAGCTCATGACCCTCTTCGCGAGCCAAGATTGTGACTACATAGTCGAGAAAACCCGTGGAGGGACCGGACTGGTGAACGACGTAATGTGTGAGAAAGAAATCGAGGCCGATCATGTCCAGAGGCAAAGACAGCGGGCGTTGGATGCTGCCCTCGTGGCTGGAGCCACTGGGGGAAGCAGCCGTGGCGGCAAGCTCCATTCCAGTTGGGGAGAGACGGGCAGGATAATCGCGGGGCACATCGACGGCCGAGGCAGCGACAGAATGGATGGCGCTGGCGCATGTGGAATCTGTACCCGTCATCATGGCATCGGAGCTGTCTGTAGAGAGGGTAAAGAGGCCACCATCGGTGTTGAAGGGAGTGTTGAAGCCGAGCAGATCAAAGTTGAAGGAGCTGCTGGCAAACATGCCCTCACCCATATCACTAAGCATGTCCTCGACCGGTGACATCCTTTGCAGAGGAAATTGATGCGGCGGCGAAGGCTGCGAGCGAGGTGCTCTGGAAGGGTGAGAAGTGGGCGGCGAGCGCTGGGCAGACGCAGGCTGTGATGTTTGTTGCGAAGCGGGAGCGGAGCGCTTGTTGAGTCTCGAGCGAGCCTTGTCAATGACTTGGCTGCTTTCGTCGCGAAAGATGAGGCTGGAGGGATCGCGGTAGCCTGGGCACTTTTGGCCCATGCGACGACATTGGCCGCATTCTGGATGAGCTTTATCGCACTGGAGAAGGTTTGCGCGTTAGTAAGGGTATAGGTTTTTTTTTTCTTTCCTCGCACTGTTGTCGCACTTGGATGATGGAAATGTGTTATTCTCAAATCTGCCATCTGCGTGTGTGACTAGCTTGAGAGTCGCATTACCAATGCTGCGGCTGAGTGTCGCGCAGTACTGTTTCGTCGGCATCGTACCAGCGCCGACAGAGACGTGAATGGCGCGCGGGTGTGGTAGAAAGAGGGGAAATCTGGCCAAACTTACTCGTCTCTTTTTGGCTCTGCAATTATTGCAGCTTGTGGAAGGCCTGCCGCAGTAGACCATGGTTGACGATGGGGAGCCAAACGGCCAGCCGTTTGTACCAAGCAAGGGTTGGGTATCTGTGCGGCAGGTCCAAGGGGAAGAGGAGGTGTACCCGTGAAACAAGGTAGCAGCGGAAGACGAAGCAAGCAAGCAGCGCGAGCAGAAAGCCGTTGAGATGGAGTAGGGATGGGCAAGGAATCGGTAGAGTCGCAGCAGGATGGAGAAGGGGAGGACGGAAAAGTAGACGGAAAGAGGAACCTCTACGACACAGAGTCGAGCGGGAAACACCGTACCTAAATAATGAAGGAGTTGGAGATGCAAAAGGATTAGAAAGGCAAATAAGCTAGTTAACAGGTACCAAAAAATCGTGTCTGAGTCTGACAAAGAAGAGAAGCGGGCAGGCAAACGATAGTGGTGTATGTGATGGATGATGATTGATGGTGGATGGCGGATGAGGGTGGAGGAAGAGGAGCTGTTTATTTTTAGTGGGGGGTCCCTCGATTGAGTCCCTCTAACGAGTGACCAGGCCAAGGCAGCGGATGCATTCATACCTAGGTAAGGTAATTTACTGGTTCAGAGGACATTTACAGGTAGCTTACAGAGGGGTCAACCAGATAAAAGTGGGTGTTGGGCACCTGTGCCTGTAAGTTACCAAGGTAGTTGGCACGCTGTTGATTTGATCAACAGCATGCAGTACAGGGAAATGGTGAGCAAACTTGAGGTGAAACAGCTAACTTGTCAAGGCCACTAGAGCGAGGTACGCGCTTGTGAAGAAGCTTGGGCTGAAGCAAGCGGTGTGTATTGATTTACTGCTCAAGTCGAGTGCATGCTGCCATGTTGGCCGAGGTTGACTCGATGAAAGGGAGGCTTACAGTGATCAACGCCGTTTATCTACAGCAAGCAGCCAACTGCCCTGCCTCATCGCCGCATTCAACCATATTCAACTGCTATTCTTTGTCATCGACCTACAGTGGGTGTAGTGATTGCATCGTTCTGTGCGGTCAGCTGTAGCCTGGGCGTGCTCTCCGGCTAACACGGCACCAACTCGCATCCGCAACGGTGGGGATCGTCTTTGCAGTCAGATCTTAGCTGCCGGCGCTCGCACCTACAACAGCCTCCCCACTGTAGGTACGCCCTACAGAACCCTTGACACCCGGCGGGGGTGTGGCGTAGGTAGGTAGTTGCTTTGTAAAGTTTGCCGACAGCCTTGTCTTGTTTTCACGCTTGATTTGGTCCTTTTTTTTTTCTTTTTTTTTTCTTTTTTTTTTCTTTTAGTTAGGTACCGATACGCGAAACTTGCCAATACTCGACTTTTATGCGTATTTTGCTGCATTTTTTCTTCATGGTTCTTCTTCATGCCCGTGTGCCTGCAGACATGTCGTCGGGCCGTCCACAACCCAAGACGCCCTGTAGTACAAGCCTGTAGGTAGTGTAGGTACGTAGGCGCTGTACACACTCCTCCGACCACCTCCGGGCTCTTTCGGAGCTCTTTTCCGGGCTTTGTAGCGCCAGCATCCACAGTATCCGCCCAAGACTTTCACAAGATCCCCATCTCTTTGCTGGATCTTGATGCTGCGACTGTCCAACAGCAGTCAAACTACCCATCTCCAGTCAGGCAAAATACTAGCAAACCACATTGCAACCTCATTCTGCGCCACTCATTGAACAGCCAATCGAAACTGTCATCCTCCTTCTGCAGCTTGTGACAAGGCTCTTGTCCTCGTAACCTGCACACTGCTAACCCGTGCCCTCTAATAGCCGGTCTTGTCGTCGGCGTCGCAACCTCCTGCCATCCCATGTCATCCTTGAACTAACCACACACCGAGCTACCCCCCATCAACCTCGTCCCTCTCACCAACTTGCACCTCCAAGGTTATCAGCCACTCGCCCTGTCTCACCTCGCCCGACCGCAGGCCGAGACCCTGCTTCTCCCCGGCGCCCCTGCTCTCTTGATTTGCCCTGCAGATCATATAACTATGTATTTATACCGTATGTAATCCGTACAGCGTACGAGCCAGCAGCCAACTAGCGCGGTAGTTACCAGTCTGACTTGAGCAGTCAGTCCCCTCCATTCCGAGAAGGACCCCCTGAATCCCCTCTACCACTCACACGGCTTGCCGACCATCTAACAAGCGCCACCATACGGAGTACACTCTCGCATCTTATAGTCAACTACTGCTATTTCACGATTTCACTCCAGCGCGCCGCCACCGCTCGAGGTTGTGCCGGCCACTTCCTGATTCTGCACCACATCCGCCAACCCTTGTCACCATGGCTCTTTGACTGCGTGATCATCCATCCAATATAATCTGCCAGCGCCACCTATCCCCTATTTACTGACAAACACGCTTCATATTTTCCATCATCTCATTTCACTCAAAACATTGCTTCAGATCAAGTTTGAAAGCACAGACCCTCAACATTTACTGCTGACTGCTCACGACACGGTCTCGTGTTCTCTTAAACCCACTGCACCACTCTCCATGCTACCTGTAATCATTGTAGCATCTCACAATACTGTCCCAGCAGACGCTCCCATGACACTGGCCAGTCTCAATCGACGCGGTGCTTGATTCAGCCTAGTGCTCCCCTCCCCAGTTTGCCTCTTACAGGTTTCCCGGTGCAGCCTTCAGGCCCCATTTCCCATCGGACCTGCATTGCCTACTTTCGTCTTCTCAACCGCGTTTTCCGCATTTACAGAATCTGGACATGATTGCCGGCGTCAGCTTCCCCCAGAACGTGCGCACAACCACGGCATCAATGTACCGCTGCGTGTTGCAACAGCCAAACCAGCCCAGTGTAATCCGGCTTTCCGCTTCATCATTCAGCATTACCTGTTCTGTCAGTCAGATGTCTTGTGTATATTAGAGTCTACTCCGATCCAGTCGCAACCATGTTTTTATAATCATTCCTCGCATTCTAGACGTCTTATTACATCTGCATACTTAAAAACTTGCACTTACACGCACGACGAAGCATATCTAACTCATCGACAACCGACATCCATCTCAGATTCTTTTGCGTACAGCTATACAAACAAAGTCTTGCATACAGTCTATCAGAGCCTAGTTGATTGCTTGCCGTAACTGTCTTTTTGCACTGCGACTCTTTCACATCAACTACTTCTGATATCCCTTCTTTTTTATTTCCCCCCGACTCACACATCAGACGCATTCACAATGGCTGCTCAAGTCGCTATCCCCCGAACTCAGACTGCCATTATTGCGGCCGACGCCGACGGCACCCTCAAGATTGACAGCAATGTTCCCGTCATTGAGCTCGAGCCCGACGCAGTCCTCGTCAAGACTGCTGCTCTCGCTCTGAACCCCGTCGACACCAAGATGTTCAAGGGCTTCGCCGCCGAGGGCGCCATTCTCGGGTTCGACTTTGCCGGCACCGTGGTTGCCGTCGGCTCCAACATCACAAAGGACGTCAAGATTGGCGACAGGGTGCTCGGCTCCGCCGACAGCATGGACGTCAAGCGTCCCAGCGGCGGTGCCTTTTGCGAGTACGCCTCGACGCCCGCCAGCCTCACCCTCAAGATCCCCGACGACATGTCCTTTACCGACGCCGCCTGCATGAGTACCTCGCTGGCCTCGGCCGGCATGGCCCTGTGGTTCAGCATGAAGATCCCCTCGACCATGGACAGCCCGGCGACTGGCGACAAGCGGCCCTACGTCCTGGTCTACGGCGGCTCTACCTCGACCGGCACCATGGCCATCCAGCTGCTCAAGAATGCCGGTCTCCGCCCCATTGCCACCTGCTCCCCCCACCACAACGAGTTTGTGCTCTCGTACGGCGCCGAGACGGTCTTTGACTACCATTCCCCCACCTGCGCAAAGGACATTCGCGCTTACACCGGCAATGCTCTCGCCTACGCCATCGACTGCATCACCCTCGCCTCCTCCATGAAGATCTGCTACGAGGCCGTTGGTCGCGCCGGTGGCCGCTACTGCGCCCTCGACCCCTTCCCCGAGGCCCAGGCCACCCGCCGTGTTGTCAAGCCCGACTGGATCCTCGGCTCGACGGTCAAGGGTCGTGGCTCCATGTGGCCCGCCCCCTACGGCCGTGAGCCTGACGCCGATGCTCGCTCCTTCTGCGAGGACCTCTACGCCGCTGCCCAGACCCGCCTGGACGCTGGTCAGCTGAAGAATCACCCGGCCCAGGCCATGCAGGGCGGCTTTGAGGGCATCCTTGAAGGTATTGAGATGATTCGCCGCAAGGAAGTCAACGGTTTCAAGCTTGTCTACGAGATTAAGAACTAAAAAGTTGCCTTTGTCCGAATTCAAAACAACCACGCGGGTGCGCAAAACACCACTTCAAAGCCTACAAAAAAAAAGCGACTCTTGTATTTTTTGCCTTTACATCAATATACACTATTGCGACAGCGGGGCCCCAATGAAACGCGCTGCAAGTGCCGATACGAGCTGACCTTGTGCTTGCATCGGTATGGCAACTGACTACAGATTAACTACTAGTAGTTATTATTAGTTACGGGATAGCAACTAGCCCGTTGGCTTGCAAGACACACAGCCCGAATTAACCAAATTGGAGGATTTCTTCATCTTATTTTTTGCTTGTTTCTCCATGTTTCTAGTCTATATGATGATTTGTAGCCAGCAATGAATATTCTACGAGAACAATGAACATGCTCTCTTTTTTATGCCAATTTCATTCCCGTCCATTGTTCACTACATGCTTTTCCACTCACATTTTGTATTCATGCATTTCTGACATGAGCAACTGGCTCTGCGAGCGACCGAGCTAGCTACAGCCAACTGGGCTAGTGAAATTGGAGTAATGTCGTATCGCGACATAATAGCCTGCTTCGGTCTTAGCTAAGCTCACCCGCGCGATCTAAACCTCGGAATACTGCAGCAAAATCTTGCAACACGATGTACGCATTCCCTATTCTAGAATTCTTTTTCGTGATGATGGCTGCCAGAGGTCTGAGTGGTACATTTTTGGACCTTGGTGATGGCTTCGGAGCGGTGGGTAGTTTAAGGGGCGTACTTACAGGGCTGAATTGACCTCCTGCAGGGTAGTTTGACGACATGAGAACGCAAAGCCCTGACAAGACCGGCAGCCCTACAGGGTCGTGTTGAGCTGACATTTTTTCTAGTTAAAGAGCGCTGCTACAATGTGGGGGCCCATGATGCCCTTTCGACTTGCTAAAGTGAGGACTTTTTTGTTATCTTCATCCAAAGTTGAGGCCGACAATCTGGAATCACACCAGTTAGCATGGCAAGGTCAAAGCCATCTTTGCGACTGAGGTGCGCTAACTGACGACTTGATCAATTCACCCGAGAGGAGCCATAACCGCGCATTGTTAGGCTACCGTCGTCTGTTACAAGCTTACACGGTTCAGATCCTTGGCCGTGTAATAATAACTGAGCGTCGGCGGCTGCACGGCAACTCTCGTCGACAAGTGCTGACGGGCGGATGCAGGAGATGGCAGGTCTCAGTCAGCAAAATGCACCATGGCAACATGGGCAATGTTACAATCCGGTATGTTGTCTCTGGCAAAGTTGAGAGTTTATTTTTTTTTTTTTTTTTAATTTCTTCTTTCGAGGTTCTAGAAAAACCTTGTTGTAGGGACCAAGATTCGTGCCTGGTTGGGCTGGTGATTTCGTATTCTGGTCTTGTCTAAATTGAGCAGTCATGTCAGACTGCAAAATTGTCCAACGGACATGCCGTCAGAGGCAAAAAAAGAAAAAGTTGTTGTGAAGTATAGAAAATATCCGTATAATTTGACAGTCCTGCTCCCATGGTCACCTACGTAGCTACAGTGGGGAGTGTAGTTCTAGACGGAGATGGCTGTGGGCGTGGCTAAAATGGCCCCTGGCAAACTGATGACTAACAATTTTTCAGGGGCGTGACAAGCAGATCGGTCCATAGATAGGTAGATCTGGGGTTGTCCATTTTGCCTGTGCCTCTCGCACTCTCGCACTGTGCCCCATCCCAGGTAAGCGGCAACTCTTGACCTTGACCCCCCCAACTAACTAGCCGCACCATCACCATCAGCATCGTCGCTGACTTAAGCCTTTCCGACTTCCCATCGTGGTAACCAGGACGCCCTTTTCATCTCATCCGGCATCAGATAGCGGATACGTCACTCTTCAGTGAGCCAATGAGCTTCCAGCGCTTGTTTCCAGCCACTCATCCAACTCATCCACCCGTCCACCCATCCACGTCCATCGACACCCTCCACCATGAAACATGCAAATGTTATCGAATTGTGCATTGAGCTACTGCCACGGTCTGCCAGCCAAGGCAGATGGAACTTTCTTTCCTCCTTCTGTGCGTCTCGTATTACTTACTATTCTTAGGCTCCGGCCAATCGAAACGGTCGCCACACCTTGTCGGTTCTCGCCCACACCTTGGCTGACAAGCTATCCGCACCCCTTGCATTGGCCTTCTCCCGTTCCTGTTCCCTCAGGTCCCCTTGCATCTCATCCTGTCACCCCCCATACCCCCAACCGTGCGTGCGTACCACCTTGATCAATCCCTTGGTTGGCCAGCATGTCCGGGGCCATAGGTTCGCGAGCCTAGACATGCATCTGCAGCTTCATGTAAGACAATCTGCTGCCTTTGCGACGGGCTGATGCTACCCTCCCACCTTTTTAGCACCTTTTCACCTTTGTTCCTCCACCCTTTCGCTCCCCGTCCCCATCTCGGGTAAGCTCTGCCCATGAAGCTGGCCCTACGCGCCGTAAAACGGCTTCGGCACCCTGATTATGCATCACACGACCAATCAGCGCAGCCGCAGCAACTGGCCCAATAGCCCCTACACTCCTAAAGGTAGCATTGATATAGTCTCCCATCAGACCTAGGCCAAAACAGCTCAGTTCGTCAGATTATTTCGGAATTGTATGACAGCTACCACTCCTCAAAGCACCACATTCTACAGCTAACTTTGTGGCAGCAGCAACTGCTCTAACTACAGTAGCCTGACTTGCCAATATCAGCTCCCCAGTGATGGAGACCTTCATCCTAAATTATGGATCCAGAAGAGCTGCCCGGCGAGGCTGCAACCAGGAAAGCGGCTTGTGAGTCCATCGCCATGGCCATTGTCACCTGTGCCGGCTCTGCCACACTCCCACATGGAAGACTGCCCTGTCCGTAGCCACCCACCTCTTGTGACGGGGCAACCCTGGTCAATATGTGCTTATACGCCTAGTATCTTACCAAAGCATTTGGTTTGGGCCGCTCATCCGGAGGTTTTCAGTATTTGTCTCCATACTACGCCCTGAGTGCAGCTTCACATAACATAAAGGCCTGCGCCTGACTGTTTCTTGAGTCCCAAATACGAACCATCAAGTCGCCCTTCCTCTTCGTGATAGCACCATTCACTCTCCTCCTCTCCCCCGTTGATTCGTATCTAACAAACTGAGAAATTCGAGCCCTATTTCTCTTTTTGCTACCTACAATCATACCATCGACCTCTTGTGCATATTCTTTTCCTCACTTAACATAGTTTGTCTTGTCAACATACATACGTTCAAACCACAACCATAACCAAAGAATCTACATACCAGCAAACTATCGCACCACCTTGATATTACAAACGAGCCTACTCTTGTACAACTCATTACAATCTACACAATGTCTTCGCACCAAAACGAACCCATCGCCATCATTGGCAACGCTTGCCGATTCCCCGGTGACTCTACTTCCCCCTCCAAGCTCTGGGAGCTTCTGAAGCAACCCCGCGAGGTTTCGCGCAACATTGATCGTTTCCAATCTGCTGGCTTCTACAACAAGGATGGCCACTACCACGGCGCTAGCAACGTCCAGCACTCTTACCTACTTAATGAGGACCCGCGCCTCTTTGATGCTCAGTTCTTCAACATCCCTCCTGGCGAGGCCGAGTCTATCGATCCCCAGCAGCGCATGATTCTCGAGACCGTCTACGATGCCGTTGAGACTTCTGGCCTGGTCCTCGAGAACCTCCGTGGATCAAACACTGCTGTCTACGTCGGTGTCATGTGTGACGACTATGGCAATATTTGCTACGTCGACCAGGAGTCTATTCCCACTTATGCCGCTACCGGTACGGCTCGCAGTATTCTGTCCAACCGTGTCTCCTTCATCTTCGACTGGAGAGGCCCTTCGATGACCATCGACACCGCTTGCTCCTCGTCCCTGGTCGCCCTTCACCAGGGTGTGCAGGTCCTCCGCAGTGGCACTTCCCCCATTGCCATTGCCGCTGGTGCCAACCTCATCTTCTCCCCCAACATGTTCATCGCCGAGTCTAACCTGAACATGTTGTCGCCCACTGGCCACTCTCAGATGTGGGATGCCAACGCCGACGGTTATGCTCGTGGTGAAGGTATTGCTGCTGTTGTCATGAAGCGTCTCTCCGACGCCATCCGTGATGGTGATAATATTGAGTGCATCATCCGCGAGACTGGTGTTAACCAGGATGGCCACACCCCCGGTATTACCATGCCTAGCCAGGAGGCTCAGACTCGTCTGATCCACGAGACTTATGCTCGTGCTGGCCTCGACCTTTCCAAGCCCGAGGACCGCCCCCAGTACTTTGAAGCCCACGGTACTGGCACCAAGGCTGGTGACGGTGTAGAATCCAAAGCCATTTACAAGGCTTTCTTCCCTGAGTCGGACGACAAGCACGACACTCTCTGGGTCGGTTCTATCAAGACCATCATCGGCCATACTGAAGGTACCGCTGGTATTGCCGGTGTGATGAAGGCGTCTCTTGCTATTCAGAACAAGACCATCCCCCCAAACATGCACTTCAACACCCTCAACCCCGAAATCACTCCCTATTACGGAAAGCTCCAGATTGCTACCGCTGCTCAGAACTGGCCCAAGCTCGCTTCTGGTTCGGTTCCTCGTGCCAGTATAAACAGCTTCGGTTTCGGTGGTACCAATGCCCACGCCATTATTGAAGCATATGTGCCAGAGGCGCCCAAGGCGCTTACTCAGGCAGCCCCTGCTGTCGCCAATCCACTGGCCCTGACCTTCTCTGCTACTTCTGAGAAATCTCTGACAAACTTGATGGCTAACTACCTCGAGTATCTCACTGAAAACTCCGAGGTGGATATCAGTAAGTTGGCGTGGACCCTGCACGACCGCCGTTCTACTTTCAGCTACCGCAGCTCGGTTGCTGCTCAGACTCAAGATGAGCTCGTTGCCAAGCTGCAAAAGTCTGTAGAGGACCAGCAGTCTGGAAACTCTTCCGCCGTGACCCGTGGTACCTCGGCCAAGAAGAACCTCCTGGGTGTCTTTACGGGCCAGGGTGCTCAGTGGGCTACAATGGGTAGAGATCTCATTTCATCCTCCAAATTTGCCGAGAGCATCATCGACAAGCTTGAAAAGTCCCTTGGTGAGCTTCCCGAGGGTGATCGCCCATCCTGGTCCCTCAAAGAGCAGATGATGGTCGACCCTTCCAAGTCGCGCATCACTGAGGGTGAACTGTCTCAGCCTCTCTGCACCGCCGTCCAGGTCATGCTGGTTGAAATGCTCAAGGTGGCCGGCATTGAATTCGACAGTGTCGTTGGACATTCCAGTGGTGAGATCGGTGCCGCATACGCCTCTGGCTTTATCAGTGACACGGATGCCATTCGCATTGCGTACTACCGTGGCCGCTATGCTTACCTCGCTCGTGGCCCGGAAGGCCAGCGTGGTGGTATGTTGGCTGCCGGTACTACTCTGGAGGACGCTCGCGAGCTTTGCGATCTTCCTGCCTTTGAGGGGCGTGTTAGCGCTGCCGCTTATAACTCGTCTTCTTCCGTCACCCTCTCCGGTGACTTGGATGCTATTGAGGAGGTCAAGGAGGTTCTTGATGATGAGAAGATGTTTAACCGTCAGCTCAAGGTCGATACTGCCTATCACTCTCATCACATGATTCCTTGCTCCCAGAAGTACTACGAGGCTCTTGATGCTTGCAAGATCAACATCATGATCCCATCTGGACGCACCAAGTGGTACTCGTCTGTTCACGATGGCAAGGTCATGGAGCCTTGCGATGCGCTCAAGCACCAGTACTGGGTCGACAACATGGTCAACATTGTTTTGTTTGCTACTGCCCTGGGCTCTGCTCTTAGCAACTCTGAGCCCAAGCTTACTCAGGCTATTGAGCTCGGCCCCCACGCCGCTCTCAAGGGCCCTGCCTCCACTGTCATTGAGGAGACCATCAAGTCTACTATCCCTTACACCGGCACCCTGTCTCGTGGCCAAAATGACGTTACCGCCATGGCCACCTGCATAGCCTACCTCTGGGCCCAGTTCGGCCGCTCTTCTGCCGACTGGAAGGCCTACTACGGCCTTTTTGCCGACTCTACCCCCAAGACTATGCTCAGCCTGCCCAGCTACCCCTTTAACCACGAGCGTCTCTTCTGGTATGAGGCTCGCAAGTCCCGCGTCAACCGACTCCGTGAGGACCCTGCCCACGTCCTCCTCGGTACCCGCACCGACACTATCAACGAGCGTGAAATCCGCTGGCGCAACTACATCCACTCTGGGGAGATTCCCTGGCTTCAGGGACACAACATCCAGGGCCAAACGCTGTTCCCTGCTGCCGGGTTCCTTGTCATGGCTGTCGAGGCTGCTCGCATTGCTGGCCGTGCTGAAGCTATTCAGGCCATTGAGCTGAAGGACTCTGCCATCCACCGTGCCCTGGCCATTAGCGAAGACAAGGGTATCGAGACTCTTTTCACTCTCTCCAACGTCACCATAACTGAGACTGGGGAGGGTACTTCCGTCCTGACTGCTCGCTTCGCTTGCGACGCGTGCCTCCAGAAGCAGTCTGACAACTTTGTCTCTATTGCCAGCGGTGATGTTATCATGACCTACGGCACTCCTTCCTCCTCTGCTCTTGTTGAATACCCCAAGGAGGAAGGTCTCGGCATGCTTGACGTCGATGCTGACCTCTTCTACGCTTATCTTGCCAACATTGGTTACAACTACGCCGACATGTTCAAGGGTATCACTTCCCTTCGAAGAACCACCGACCTTGCTCAGGGTGTCATTACCACCAAGGTTCCTGAGGCTCTGGCCAACGACCCCATTGACCAGTTTCTCCTCCACCCTTCTACTCTCGATGTGGCGTTCCAGGCCATCTTCGCCGCCATCTCCTTCCCTGGCGACGGTGCTCTCTGGGCTTTGCATATCCCCACCACTATCCGTCGCGTCACTATCAATCCCGTGGTTTGCCCCATGAACGGCGGTGTTGACGAGAAGGTCCGCTTCTCCGCTACCTCCAACCGTGCCGATGACGGCACCTTCTCTGGCTGTGTCGACATCTTCCCGGTCCACAGTGAATATTCTATGTGCCAGGTTGAGGGTCTCGAGGTCAGCCCCGTCTCTCCTCCGACTGCGAGAGATGACCGTCCCTTCTTCGGTCAGACCAACCACTGGCTCAGTCTTCCCGATGCTGACTCCTTCGCCACTGTCCTTCGCATTACCTCCACCCAGGAGGCTGAGAAGTCTCAGCTCGACCGTCTTGCTGTCTCCTACCTCCGTAACATCCTGCAGTGCTCCGGCCACGAGACTGACCAGCTCAAGAGCTGGGCCCAGACTGTCCTTGCCAGCCTCGGTAAGAAGGCTTCTCTGCCTGTCATTGAGCAGTCTGAGATTACTGTTCAAGACAACTCTGCCTACAAGACCAACTTGAACATCCTGAAGACCATCGGCGCCGGTATTGAGAAGGGTGAGCTTCCTCAAGGCTCCGATGCCTCTGCGCTTCTCAACACCTTCTATGAGACTTCTCTTGGGGCTGCCGAGGCTCGCGAGGCTCTCGCTATTCTTGCCCAGCAGATTGTTCGTCGCTATCCTCACATGAATATTCTAGACCTCTCCAGCGGCTCTGGCAGTGTCACCAAGACCGTCATGGACAAGATTGGTGCTCTCTTCTCTGCCTACACTTGCACTGGTGCCACTGATGAGCACTTTGCCCAGCTTGCCAAGGATTACCCTTCCATCTCCACTCGGACCATTGACTTTTCCGAGGACCTTGAGGAGCAGGGCTTCTTTAATGGTGCTTATGATCTTGTCATTGCCGGCAACGGCTTACACAGCATCAAGGATAACGTTGAGGGCATGCAGAAGCTCCGCTCTCTCGTCCGTCCTGGTGGTTACCTCCTTGCTCAGCAGATCACCAACTCTGACTCTGCTCACGTTGGCTTGACGGTCGCGAGCGTTGCCCTCCAACCGGAGGAGATTAGCAACACTACCACCCTGGTTGCCGACCTCGGCGAGTACGATGACATCCTCCGCACTGCCGGCTTCTCCGGCATCGACACTGTCACTCCCGACTCTGCCAGTCCCTTCACTGTCTTCGTGTCCCAGTCTATTGACCAACAGATTCTCAATATCCGTGAGCCTCTGCAGTCTAGCAAGGTTGACTTGGAGAATGTTCTCATCATCGGTGGCCAACGCTTCCAGGTTTCTCGCATGATTGAGACCATGAAGAAGTCTTTGTCTCCCTTTGCCAAGAATGTCGAGACTATCCGTTCTCTTAACGACCTTGATGCCTCCATGCTGGCTACTCGTCCTTACGTCATCTCTCTTACCGAGCTTGATGACCCCTTCTTCGAGAATCTTACCGACACAAAGTGGGAGGCTCTCAAGACCCTGTTTTTCCGTTCTCGCTACATCCTCTGGGCTACTCAGGGTGCCAACGGCGATGCTCCTTATGCCAACGTCATGAAGGGTGTTGTCCGTTGCATGCTTGTCGAGATTCCTCATCTTCACTGCCAGATGTTCAACATTGAAGGCCAGCTGAAGCCTGAGCAGCACTCCCTGACAATCGTCGAGTCCGTTATGCGTCTGCACATTTCTGACACTTGGAAGGACAAGGTCCCGACCTATGACCCTCTCTGGACTGTCGAGCGTGAATACATGCTCAAGGATGACAAACTCTGGATCATGCGCTACGATTCTGAGAACACCCTCAACGCTGGCTATAATGCTCTTCGTCGCCGTGTTATGCAGGAAGTCTCTACCAAGGACCAAGTTGTTGCCCTCACCCCCAAGAAGCAGCTTCAGCAGTACCGTCTATCCCCCAAAGCCACTGTCGAGATTGAGGGCATCCCTAATAGCACCGTTACTGTCCACCAATCCCTTTCGTCAGCTATCAAGGTCGAGGGACTTGGCTTCATGCACTTGAGTGTTGGAAAAGAGGCCGAGACCGGCTCTACTGTTGTCGCCTTTTCTGACAAGAACCAATCGTCTCTGACTCTTCCCAAGTCTCGCCTCCTCCCCGTTGATGTCCCCGAGGGTAAAGAGCGCAGCCTCCTCGTTGCTATTGCCTGCAACATGCTTGCTACTGATCTCCTTGGCAAGGCCACTGCCGGCGACCGCATCGTTCTTCACGAGCCTCCTACTGTCTTGGCCAAGCTCTTGACTGAGCGTGTTGCCAACACTGGTATCCAGCTGCTCTTCACCACCACTCGCAGAAAGGCTGCTCTTCAGGCTCAGTGGAAGCACATTCACGCCTACAGCACTGACCGCGACATGCGCCAGATCACTGCTGCCAATACTGCAATCTTTGTTGACTTTTCCGACAACGAGAAGCGCCGTGACGTTGTTGAGCACCTTACTGAGGGTCTGCCTTTCGGTACCCGCAAGTACGAGCTTGGTGACTTCCTGCCTTCCCGCTCTGTTCTCTACTCGGACAGCACCGAGGAGCAGGTCAGCACTGCTCTCGAGAAGGCCTACTCGACTGCTACGGCTGAACGCAGCTCCGTTCCTTTTGACAATGTTGCCAACACCCGTGTCCAGCAGATTGCTGACGATGCCGATCTGGCTGAGACTCTCACCACTGTTGACTGGACTGATGCTACTCCTTTCCCTGCCAGTGTGACGCTCGCCATGGAAGAAGTCAGCTTCCGCCCTGACCGCACTTATTTCCTCATCGGCATGACTGGTTCTCTGGGTCTGTCCACCTGCGAGTACATGATGGAGCGTGGTGCCCGTTTCTTTGCGCTGTCTTCTCGTCGCCCCAACGTTGACAAGCGCTGGCTGGAAAAGGTCAGCAAGGCTTATGGCGCTGTTGTCAAGGCCTTCCCTCTTGACATTACCAGCCGCGCCAGTCTCCAGAGGGTGCACGATGACATCAACGACACCATGCCTCCCATTGCTGGTGTTGCCAACGGTGCTCTGATCATGCGCGATGGCCTCTTTATGGACTCCAGCGCCGCCACCATGAACGAAGCTCTTGGTCCCAAGGTTGCCGGTTCCGTCTTCCTCGACGACCTCTTCTACAATGTTAACCTGGACTTCTTCATCCTCTACTCTTCTCTTGTCTACGTTACGGGTAACATTGGTCAGACTTCTTATGCTGCCGGTAATGGTTTCATGGTCAGCTTGGTTCACGGCCGCCGTGCTCGTGGTCTCAATGCTACCGTCATGAACCTTGGTGGCATCAGTGGTATCGGCTACATTACTCGTACTGACCACGGCATTCTCGGCAAGCTTGACATTCTTGGGTATGGTATCATGTCTGAGCTTGACTACAAGTACTTCTTTGCCGAGTCCGTCATGGCCGGTGCTGCCGACTCCGGTCGCAATCCGGAAGTCTCTGCCGGCCTTCGTTATGTCAACAAGACGGAAAAGAACCCTCCCAAGTGGGTTGTCGACCCCAAGTTCTCTCACTACGTCATTGACCGCACTTCTCGTGATGGTGGCGACAAGGGTGGCGACAGTGCCATGTCTACCAAGGCCCAGCTTCTCGAGGCTACTACCGAGAAGGATGCTTTCAACATCATCTTGAACGCCCTCATGGCCATGCTTGGCAAGAAGCTTGATCTGCCTCCCACTGAGAGTGTCCACTCCGATGTTGCCATTGTCGAGATGGGTGTCGACTCTCTCGTGGCTGTCGATCTTCGCTCGTGGTTCTCCAACGAGTTTGAGCACGACATTCCCGTTATAAAGATCCTTGGCGGTGCCACTCTTGCCGACTTGGTCGAGGATACTGTTGCCAACATGTCTCCTGATATCTGCCCCAACATTAGCGGTGGCTCTGGCGACGACGCCGAGGCTAAGCCTGTTGCTGCTGCTGAGGCTCCAGTTCCTATCGCTGCTGTCGATTCATCGAGCGGCGACTCCGCGTCTTCTAGCGATGAGCGTGAAAGTGCTACCTCTGTCGAGACTGCTCCTACCCCTCCCAAAGTTACCAAGGAAGTTATTGCTGCCCCCAAGGCGACCGTTGATATTGCCCCCAAGCGTCACTTTATCCGTGAGGAGAAGATGACTCATGGTTGCTCTCGCTTCTGGTTCCTCCGCCAGTACCTCGAGGACTCGACCTGCTTCAACGTTCTGGTCCAGACACGCCTCAACGGCAAGATTGACTCTGCTCGTCTGCAGGAGGCTGTTCGCAAGCTCGGTGCCCGCCACGAGTCTCTCCGAACTTCCTTCTTCGTCTCTGACAAGGGTGAGCCCCGCATGGGTGTCATGTCCGACTCCCTTCTCCGCCTCGAAGTTGAGAAGATTCAGGAGATCAGCCAGGCTGAGAAGGCTTACAAGGACATGATGGGCTACAACTTCGACATTGAGCGTGGTGAGGTCATCCGCATGCGCCTTCTCTCCCTCTCTGAGTCTGACCATGTTTTCATCTTCGCTGTTCACCACATCGCCATGGACGGCTTCTCCTTCAACCTCATGATCCGTGATCTCGACATGATGTACCAGGGCAAGCCTGTTCCCCAGATCCCTGCTCAATTCACCGACTTTGCTATCCAGCAGCGTCGCGATGTCGAGGCCGGTCGCATGCGCAACGATATTGCTTTCTGGAAGAAGACCTTCTCCAATATCCCTGATCCTCTCCCTCTCTTCCCTTTCACTGGTGTTGGCAACCGTATGCCTCTTGTCAAGTACGAGCACGAGGAAGTTGAGATCAGCCTGGACGCCGCCATGGCCCAGAAGATCCGCAACCTCTGCCGCCAGAACCGCTGCACCACTTTCCACTTCTTCCTCGCTACCTTTCAAATCTTCCTTACCAAGTGGCTCGAGGTTGACGATCTCTGCATTGGTATCGCCGATGCCAACCGCAGCGACATCAAGACTTTGTCCACCATTGGTTTCCTCCTGAACCTTGTTCCCCTCCGTTTCAGTGCTCTCAACGGAAAGGCTCCCTTTTCCAGTGTCCTTGCTGCTGCTAAGCAGACTGCTTACAACAGCTTGGCCCACTCAAAGCTTCCCTTCGATCTTCTCCTGGAGGAGCTGAACCTCCCCCGCTCTTCCTCGACTAGCCCTCTGTTCCAGGCATTCCTTGACTACCGTCAGCTGGCTGTCAAGACTCCTCCTATGCTGGAGTCCAGCGCCGAGGGCGAGCAGAACTTTGGTGCTACTGCCTATGACGTTGTCCTCGATGTGACTGACTATGCTATGGCTGACATCAAGATCAAGTGGCAGACCCAGAAGGCCCTCTACAACACCAAGCACACCGAGGCCATGATGGAAAGCTACATGAACCTTCTAACCCACTTCGCCAACAGCGCCACTTGTTCAGTCGAATCTGCTCCTCTGTACCGCCCTGAGGATGTCAAGGCCGCCGTCGAGGCTGGCCAGGGTTCCCAGTTCGATGGCCAGTGGCCTGAGACCCTCTCCCTGAAGATTGACGAGATTTCTGCCAAGAACCCCGAAAGCATTGCTCTCGCCGATATCTCCAACAGTTTTACCTACAGCTCCATGAACCGCTTCATTGACCAAATCACCCAAGAACTCATCCAGGGCGGTGTCAAGGCTGGCGACAAGGTTGGCATCTTTCAACAGCCATCCAGCCTCTGGATTAGCTCTCTTCTTGCTGTCTGGCGTGCTGGTGCTGTCTACGTTCCTCTTGATCCTCGCAACGGTGTTCCCCGTCTTGCTTCCACTGTTGGTGTTGTCCAGCCCCAGGCCATCATCCACGACGACGCCAACGCCAAAGACGTTTCTTCTCTTGCTGCGCCAGCCAGTGCCAGCATCATCAACATCAACCATGTTCGCAACCAGGATGCCACTGTTGCTCACCGCCCCAACCTTTCGACCGGCAACTCCTCTGCCATTATTGTTTCCAGCTCTGGCTCTACCGGTGTCCCCAAGTGCATCGAAGTCCGCCATTCCAGTTTACTCAACCTCTTTGAGGGTGACAGCAAGACCTGGAAGCTCGGTAGCGCCAAGGTCCTCCAGCAAAGTGCTTACAGCTTTGATATCTCTCTCGACCAGATCATGACTGCTTTCGTCAACGGCGGCACTCTCTACGTCGCCTCCGAGGAGGAGCGTACCAACCCTGGACTGATTGCCAAGGTCATTGTTGACAACAACATTAACTACACCACAGCCACTCCTTCGGAGTACTCCAATTGGATTGGCTTTGCTTCTGAGACCCTGGCCAAAGCCTCTAGCTGGCGCATTGCCAACGTTGGTGGTGAAGGCTGGAACAGCAACCTTCGAGACTCCTTTGCCAACCTCAAGCTTCCTGAGCTCGTGATCCGCAACAACTACGGCCCTGCCGAGGCCAGTGTCTGGGCTACCCGCTACCCCATCGAGTACCCTGGTAAGGGCACTCTCATCCCCGCCGGCCCTGCGCTCCCCAACTACAGTTTCTACATCATCGACAAGAAGAACAATGTTGTTCCCACTGGTGTCCAGGGTGAGATCCTGATTGGTGGTGCCGGTGTTGCTGTCGGATACTACAAGAACGCCGAACTCACCAAGGACAAGTTTATCACTGACAAGCATGCCACTGAGGCTCACACGGCCAAGGGCTGGAACCGTGCCTACAAGACTGGCGACAAGGGCTACCTCACCGAAGATGGTACTCTTGTCGTTCAGGGCCGTATCAGTGGTGACACGCAGATCAAGCTCCGTGGTTTCCGTATCGAGCTTGAAGACATTGAGTCCACCATTGTCCACGCTTCTCAGGGTGTTGTTACCCGTGCTGTCGCCAACGTTCGCGGCGACGGCCCTGCTAGCTATCTCGTCGCCTTTGCTGAGTTTGCCGATGGCTACCCCGCCAAAGAGCAGGACGCTTACCTTTCCAAGCTCATTTCCAAGCTACCTCTTCCTCAGTACATGCGACCCAACATCATGGTCCCGATTGTCAATATCCCGGTCAACTCGCATAACAAGGTCAACCGTCTTGCTATTGCTACTCTCCCCATTCGAAGCTCGTCTTCTGACGACAATTCTCATGCTGAGCTCACGGAAACTGCCAAGACGATTCGTGACATCTGGGTCGAAATTCTGCCTGAATCCATCGTTCAGAACACTACCCTCAATGCCTCCAGCGACTTCTTCGTCCTTGGTGGCAACTCTCTCCTCACTGTCCGCCTCCAGTCCCGCCTCCGTGAGATTTATGGTGTCTTTGTTCCTCTTGTCAAGATTATGGAGTCCTCTACTCTTTCTGGCCTCAGCAACACACTCGACGAGCTCCTTTCCAACCAGGAGATCAACTGGGATGTGGAAACCGCCCTCGGCGATGAGATGTTGAGCGTCACTCCTGTCAATGCCAAGACTACACGCCCCAAGACTACTGATCTGACTGTTGTCCTCACTGGTGTGTCCGGTTTCATTGGTCGCCACCTCCTTCAGCGCTTGATTGGAGACAAGAACGTTTCAGCCATTCACTGTGTGGCTGTTCGCAACATTGAAATGGATAGCCCCTCCCGCCAGAAGATGAAGGCCCTCATTGCCTCGACCGACAAGGTCCAACTCTACCCTGGTGATCTCTCGGAGCCTCGCCTTGGTCTCTCTGAGGCCGAGTTCGACGCTCTCTCCAAAAAGGCCGACATGATTGTTCACAGTGGTGCCAACCGTTCTTTCTGGAGTGCCTACGACATGGTTCGTGCCCCCAATGTGCAGTCTACCAAGGAGCTTGCTCTGATGGCTGCTACTGCCCTCCGTGACTCCAACAAGGTGGTTCCCTTCCACTTCATGTCTGGTAGTGAGGATGCCGGTATTGCGCCCTCCACCGATGGCTCCAACGGCTACGTTGCTTCCAAGTGGGCCAGTGAGCAGTTCCTTGAGCGCTTCGCTGACCAGCTCGGTCTCCCCGTCCACGTTCACCGTCAGCTTCCTGTTCCCGAGGGCCGCACCGCGCAGGGTGAGGAGCTCGACAGCATTCTGCAAGAATTTGTCGATGTTGCTGCCAAGATGCCAGAGCTTCCCAACCCTGACACGTGGCGCGGCTACTATGACCTGATCCCCGCCGATCGTCTCTCTGACGACGTTGTTGATCTGGCCATGTCTGGCCTGGTTTCTACAGGCAATGCCTTCAGCAAGCACTCTCACTACAGCTCTGTCCGCATGGACATTGGCGAGGTGATTAAGAAGATTGACTCGCTAGACGAGTACAAGAACACTGACCGTCCTCTGATTCCTGCCCACGTTTGGGTTGGCAAGGCCAAGATTGCCGGTTTCAGATACCAGTTCTCTACCATGAAGATGTCTTTGCAAGACGCCGAGGGCAAGAACATGGGTTTCCTCGAGCGGTAAACAGCTCACACTCTGCAAGAAAAACTTTTTTTTCTACTCGGATGGTCAGCATGAGGCATAAAGTGCCCATACACATTCACTTGTCGCTTCTTTTCTTTTTCCTTTTTTTTCTTTTTTTTTGTATCAAAGCGTCATAGATTTCTGACTTTTCATGTTGCATGGCATTTTTGCATTTTTGCATTTATTTTCTTTTTGTTGTATGTAATGATGGTATAAAAATACAAATCATTAGGGCTCAATACTTGTTCCTTATTCTTGTGATTGAATTTGCTGGTAATTGTAGATGTCAAGTAGTTTTCTGGTCCGCAAACAAGTGCGAAAGCGACCAGGTTAGAGGCAAATAAAGAGAGAAGTAAAAGAATGGCCCGAGTTCAACTCAAAATTTGCCAAAATGATGGAAAGATATCAATCAACTTTCTTGCGGGCACTGCTTTGTCTTGTTGCGTGTGTTTGCGAGCATATGCGGCAGACGACCTGACGCCAATACCACCTACCAGTTTCCCGAATCCTAGCATGCCAGGTGTTGTATCTTTATATGAGATGAGCAAGTTGTAAGTCTACGGCCATGAGCGTAGGCGACACCGAATGCCGGCCGGATGTAACATTGCTGCATACCTCGTGGTGGTCAACGCTGGTGGCTGAGTCGGAGCCATTTCACATCTCCGCACAGCAAAGAAGTCAGCAAGTTCACTTTTGCGGGCCAGGCCAATATCCTGATTCGTAACACGGACCCATCTATTCGCAAAGAATAGGGATTCTAGAAGAAATCGCTATGTACAAACGGGATTCGGAATCGCTGCCGTTAGTGCGAGGCATCTGCAGGGTGCCTCGTCGGGACTCGCGTTTTCACCCACAGACATGCTGGCCCTGACTTGTTATGTATAGCCAAGTGGACTAGATCGAGGCTAGAATCGGGAATCAGGTACAAGGGTTTTCAAAATTGTTGTCGTCATGCGCGGGACCGGGTTTCGAGGAGTGGAGTGCTAGCTGTGTGTGACATTCATTCTATGTGCGGGCGAATCCGGCAACTTGGTACAGCAATAAACTAAAACAACTGAGACGACAACTATTTGAAGAAGAAAAGACGCTCCCGCAACTTTGGGTCATGCCCATGACTTTGTAAAACAAGAATAAAAATCTTTCCCCTTTTTTACTGGGAGACCTCGCCGGTGCCGAGGTAGTCGTAGATGATGGTAATCTCGACATTCTTGTCCACGCCCTCGGTGGTGACGAGCACGCGACGCGCCTGGTACCTGACGCCGTCGACCCTGACAAAGCCGAGAACCTGCTGCGTGACGACGCCCTTTGAGTCCATGTGCTCCGTCTTGAAATGAAGCACCTCGTCGGTGCCCTCCTCCCAGCCGCCCCGGAGCCACTCGTCGTCGAGCTCGCCGACGCCGACGACGCGCGAGCGCCCGCGGATGTTGCCAAAGAGGGTGTGGCTGAGCTCGACGGGCTCCCAGTTGAGGACGCGCTTCTCGACGGCGCCGGGCATGCCGCCGCTGGGCTTGTTCTCAATGTCGAGCAGCACGTTGCCCGACGCGTCCCTGGTCTGCGTCACGATGAGGGTCACGGTGGCCATGGTGATGACCTTGCGCATCAGCCAGTTGACGCCCTGGGCCTTGAGGACAGCATCGGACGAGTCGGACAGCTTGGCGTTCTAGAAAAAGCGCGGGAAAGGGGATGGGTTAGTTCATTGCGTTGATGTCGTTTAGTAGTCGCAAAGATGGTAGTTGCAAATGGCAGGTTAGCTAAGCATACCATGATCCAGTTGCCGTTGAGGTCAAGGACGGTCTTGTCAGCGGGAGCAGCCATTTTCAAATGTTTGGTAAAACTGCCGTGTTGATTAAAGGTACAGTAAAGTGCGCGAGTTGATGATGCTTGTCTTGAAGCTTATTGTAATGGAAGATGTAGTTGATGGTGGATTACATTTACACGGCCCTGGATAGTCTGATGTATTTATCTTTTTTGTTTCCTCTTCATCTTTGTGTCGTTTAGCACCGGTCAGTCTCAGTATTACCACATAAAGTAGTCAAAATGAACCATCTCTTTCTACTCTAAGCAAAGGTGGTGATGATTCGTCCCCAGCATTTCTGCGCTCTGCACGGGTCAAGCTGACAAGGCCAGCGGAAAGTTGCTAGGATCGGGATTCGTGCACAGAGGTTACCCGATTAGGCAATCGAATCCGGGGGTGCGGGAATCAGATCGGCCAACATCGTGCATGCCATATTAGGACTAGCGCGTTGGCTCCCAAAATGGGGGCATCTATGGAGTTCGGCAAACACCATCCGGACAGCGCCCCCCTTCCTGAGCCAAGCCCCTTGAGCTTTGTGCAGCTGTCGCCTGTGCTATCCCAAACCCGGGTCCTGGATCCTGAGACAGCTTAGAATGCCATACCGCAAGATGGGCTTGCCTGAGGTGGGCATCCTTGACTTGTTGAATCCCGGTCCAACCCCCAAAACGCGCTTCGCAAGGCTGCGGGATGTAATTTCGAATCCACCTACATTTAAACAGATTCTTCCCCGTCCTTGTCGAGAAAAAGTAAATCATTAAAAAATCGTCTTACATTGTTCATCTCGAGCTTCCTTCTTCTCGAGTAAGCCGACTTCAGTATCCTCTACCATCGCTCTCACTCTACATTCACCTCTCCAAACTTCATCTTGTTAGCTTAGCGCCGGAGCGGGATTCATCTCACCAGCCTAACCGGCTCTCTTGTTCCAGCTCATATCAACACGCCAGCCAAAAAAAATGTCCAAGGCTGCATACTACGCGCAGTCCTCTGCTCCCCCTCAGTACTCTCAGCCCCCTCCTCAATACTCTCGCCGCCAACCTTTGTCATACGGCCGCGACGACTACTACCAAGAGGAGCGCCGCCACCAGGAGAGATCTCGCTACAGTCCCCAAGGAAACTACGATTTTGCTCCCCCTCGGGGTCCTCCTCCTTCTCAGCGCCGGTACGACGACTACGCCCCCCCTCAGGGTCCGCCCCCTCGAGGCTACAGCAACGGCCACGATTACGGCTACGACGACCAATACGGCAGCAACCAGCAGCTCCAGCAGTACAGCAGACAATCTCAGTCGCCCCAGATGGCTCCCGGTCCTCTTTCCCTTCCCGTCGTCATTCCGCAGCAGCGCCCTGGCTCGCCAGAGCGTGGCTTTATGGCTGCCTACGCCCCCATGCTGGCGTCTGCTGGCCTGGACCAGCGCACATTCTTGTCTTTTCTGGACGAGTTCAACACTGCTGTCCAGGGCAACAAGTACCTTGCCGGTGTCCAGGTTGTCTCTTTCGGTGTCGGCTTCACCCCCGAAATCATCACCACGTGCGTCGCCACCGCTGTCCAGCTGGGTGCGTACGCCGCCAACAAGGGCTTCGTCAAGCACAAGACCAACTCTACCCTGGACAGGTTCAACAGTGAAGTCTTTGGTCCCCGCGGTCTCTTTTGCATGATTATGAAGTACGACCCCATCGGCCAGGACCCCTACCTGGCGGAAAAGGCAGCCAGCGGCAGCACCCTGAACAAGCTCGGCGGCAGCGGACAAAAGAGCTGGTCCAAAGACCCCGTTTCCGGTACCCGCGAGGGCATCAACGCTCTTCCCACGGCCGTCGCGCCGCTCGTCTACATGGACGAGCGCCGCGCGCACAAGGAGTACCTCGCCAACGACGGCAAGGTCTCTCCCGAGCGCAGCAGCCCCGTCGACAAGGCGACGACCAAGCAAAAGGCCAAGAACGCCTTTGAAAACTTCAACGACTATCTCGACCGCCGAGCCCGCGCCAAGTACGCGTCGGAGAACCAGGGCGACATCCTCAACACGCCCCTCACCAAGGGCTTCTCCAACAAGCTCCTCGACCCCAACTCGTCCATGAACAATGGCGGTCTCCTCGGCTTCCTCTCTGGCGGCGCCTTTGCGCAGGACCCCGAGACGCGCCGCGTCAAGAAGCTCAGGAGCATCGCCGAGGAGGAGGAGCGTCTCGGCAAGGAGTACCAGGAACGCGTCGACCAGGTCCGGCAGCAGCGCCAGAGCACCCGCGAAACGGAGCGCCAGATCAAGTACATTGATCGCGACTACCAGCCCCGCTTCGCCGAGTTTCGACAGAAGCGCAGAGAGCTGGAGATGGGCCCTGAGCGCTCCATCAAGGAGAATATTCTCTACCTCACAATCGTCAACCGTCCGTCAGACTCTCAGCTGGCTGCTGCCACTGACAAGATTAACCACGGCCATGTAATGCCTGGCGGACCTCAGGGCCAGGTTCTGTAAAGCAATAAATTGCGAATTTTTTTTTTTCTCATTTCCATCTTTGGTGTTGGCATGCACAAGGGAAGCAGACGGCGTTAATCTGATCATGAGCGGGTGCTGGCGGCGTTTTTTGTTTTCACATGTACTATTTTACGGACACTATAGATTATTTCTTTACACTTGTCAGGATAATTCGTCATTGTCTTTATCGCAATTGGTCCGTTTAATCCTTGTTCGTTCTTGTTCAAAGTTGGGTGTCATGTCGCGTGCTCGTCACCACCAAGGGCTCTGACAAGACTGTTGAGATTACTCGAATCTGTACTAGCGCACGGCATTGCCATTCAATTGTGCGGGATTCAGCTCTATCATCCATTACTTTTATGGACCTTGGTGCTTAGAAGAGCAGTGGTCCGCCGGTGCTGAATATTCTTGACGCCTCTCGCATTTGGACCGTTTCAACACGTTTCTGAACAGGTAATTGTTGCTGCATAGTAGATTGATTCAAACACTATCCAAAACGGGTAATGACCGTATCTTATGAGGTCTATTAGCAAAAGTTGACACTCACATGATTGTATTCTTCTGGGCATAACTAGTGTCCCCCGTAATAACTCTCAGATCTGAAAAGTTTGGCTTGACGCTGGAATGCTGAAAATGGCCCGCGACGTGACTACTTTCCCAGAGTCTGGAAACGGCCACAGTGCACATTTTTTCCAGTAATTATCTAGTATCTAGCTTGGAACGTCGCTAGTCATCTAATCATGCGCGAAACAATAATTCAACCGCTATTCTATAAAGATTCAACCCAGCAATCTCTGTAAGACCAGGAGTAGATTAAAGAAATAATCATGAGTGCTCTAGTTTTTTTTTTTTTTTTTAAGAGGTCTTTCAGATGTCAAGCAACTTAATCATCAACACCAGCTCTCCTGCGGCCTAGACAGCCTCGTGCAGGCGGACCTTGACACTCTCGCCAGGTTGGCTGACCAGAGTCAGGCCCCACGACACCTTACTGCTCGGATTGAGCTCCTCAAGGCCGTCAAAGCGCTGCAGGAGCCGGGCGAGAACGTAACCGGCCTCGGTGAGGGCAAACTGCTGGCCGATGCAGATGCGAGGGCCGCCGTTGAAGGGGAGATAGTCCCAGCCGCCCTTGCGGCCCTCCCAGCGGTCCGGGTTGAACTCGCCAGCATCGGGGCCCCAGATGTCGGTGCGGCGGTGCAGGATGTGCGCGTTGTAGAGGACGGCCTGGCCCTTCTTGACGTACACGGGGCTCTCGGCGTCGGGGCCGCCGCCGCGCGGCAGGCTGGTGTCGCAGGTGGCGTAGCGGGCATTCATGGGCAGCGGGGGAAACAGGCGCAGGACCTCGGTCATGACGCGCTGGAGGTAGGTGCAGGCCTTGAGGTTGGCAAACGTCAGGTTGCGGGGGCTCGCGTAGTCGCCAAACGTCTCGACAATGTCGCGGCGGAGGCGCCGAAACTTGTCCGGGTGGCGGGCGAGGAGCATGACGGTCCACGAGAGCAGCGAGGCGGTGGTGTCGCGGCCGGCCAGGAGGACGTTGAGGAGCTGGGCGCGGAGCTCGATCGGGTCCTGCGTCTCGGCGGCCATGGCGTGCAAAAAGACGTAGTGCTCGCCCTCGAGGGGTTTGCCGTCGGCGTCGAGCTGCTGCTTCGTCTTCTTGCTGCCCGTCTCGCCCAGGGCGCGCTCGACGCACTGATCGACGAAGCGGTGGACCTCTTTGCAGCAGCTTTTGAACTCGTCGCCATTGTACAGAAACTTGAGGAGGGGCGTGCGGACGCGCTGCGACAGGTACCACTGGCCGCGGTCAAAGTTGGCGCCAAAGTCGGTGCCGCGGGCGGAAAGCTCCGTGTCGCTGCTGGCGCTGCCGAGGGCGACGAGCTGGGACTTGCACGACTCGCCAAAGAGGAGCTCAGTGGCCGAGTCGAGAGTGAGGCGGAAGAAGATGGTCTGGATGTCGACTGTGGTCCAGCCCTGGTTGTTGACGGGCGGCATGGCTTTGAAGGCGTTTTGGACGTGCACCTCCTCGAGGCTGAGGTCGCTGATCTGATCGCGAGTGAATTGGGGGCGAAGCATGGCGCGCGAATGCGACCAAGCAGGGCCATCAGTGGTAAACTATGCAAAAGCACAGAGGTCAGAAATCCGTCTCTGCAGTTGCTTTTTGCGCCAAGCGACTTACAATACCAGCTCCGAGAAGAGGACCCATGCACGTCTCCCGCTGAGCACCCACGCAGAATTCCTTGAACTGGGTGGCCAGGATGGCCTGGATATTCTTGGGGTCAATGGTCAGAATGTTCTCGACAGCACCGGTTCTGAGGCGCATGGTGGTGACATAGTTTCCTCCATTGTCGTCGCGCATCTTGTTGACACGCTGCTCCGTGAGGGCGGGAACTCGCTTTTCCTTGTCGGCCTGGATCATTTCCAAAAGAGACAGGATGCCGAGAGGGTCCTTGATGGGAGCCAGCGGCGGAGGCTTGCAGCCCAATTCGCGAGCGTTTTTGGCGTGGCGCAACGATTCCATCACTCGTCGAAGCACAAAGGTGACGACGACGAGGCCGATGAGGATAGTAGTGAGCGCCATGCTGAGTAGTGTGTAGTGTGTAGGGAAAGTGAGCAAGGGAAGAGCTCTTGTCTTTTGCTCACTCTCTATCCGGTATTGAGAGTTGGCTATTTCTCAGTAGTTATTATTCTGTCCAGGGCCTTTGTTTTATTTTCCTACTCCTGTATCGTCTCTGGCAAGACTGGTGGAGTTTGGCAAGAATTGTATGACAAAAGCAGGGTATTGGTCTGACGGCCCGCGAGGTGGCAGCATATTTACATGAATAAAATGAGCACTTTTTTCGAGTATGGGCTCATTCTTGTTCGCGATAGGCAATGGTTCGTCGAGTGCGCTCTGGATCGGGAGCGGGAGCGACTATAGTCTGACATGATGACGCATGGCGCTGTCAGATTGGTGATAGTTAAAATAAGAGGGCGGCGGGATGAGGACACAGGACGAGAATCCAGCTGCCAAGTTAATATGCAAAGCTGTTTAACAATCAAGCTACAGTACCAACAGTCAGTGCCTACTAGTACGTCAAGCAGACCAAGGCACACCACATTTATTTTTTTTTTTTTTTTTTTTTTTTCAGCGTCGTTGTAATTGGTCTGTGCCAATCCCGGGCGATTTCACCGAAACCCGATCCTCCCCATATCCAAGCCCCCTTTGCCGCTGCCGCATTGCCGCAACTGTCTCTTGAAACTTTAGTGTAGTGCGGAAAAGGCTTCCCCATTGGGCAACCTGGTGCAGCGCTGTCCATCGCCAAAAGCCCACTATAACCGATGCCCAATGGCCGGCCGTTGTGACAGGGCTGTGCCAGCAGCGGAGAGGCAGCCCTGCGGGAAATGCAGAGCAACCAAATCCAGCCATGGTAAACAGAAAGTGGTGTAACCTTGACCTCTTTTTTTTTTTTTCCTCCTCAAAATCTCATTGCTGGATTTCTCTTTTCTAGAACGAGTTCAACATATCTCAACCACACGAATTGTCTGCCATTCTCCCCGCCCTGACTGCGTCGTTGTCGTCTTCGTGGCGGGCCTCTGGTCTTAGTAGTTACTACCTGGTATACAATGCCATGTACATGTACAGTCAGCATGGCCTGCTTCCAAGGCACTTCCATAACACTTCCTTCAGCACCTTTATCCGCTAACTGCCTACAAGCTTGAAATACAGCGCCTCCACCCCGCTGTAAGCCACGCCCGAATATTTCTCCAAGCTAGTGCGGCCCTGAAGGGCGGGGCTTCTGCCGCCGCTTTGCCGATGCGAGCCCGCAACCCGGTGAGCTCCAGGATCGCGTGGCCTCATAGTCTCTGGCAACCGCGATCCAGCCATGATCAGCGAATGCGACCTCTGCCACCATCAAGATCCATCCGCACGCACACCGAGGCATCGCTACGCCGCATTTCTCGCCCAATGGTGCCGTGATCAGCTGCAATCCACCTCTGACGCTGACCATATCCCCTGATTCGTCTGGCTCTCAAGAGGTCCC
>JAAHCF010000304.1:0-43179 GCA_038367545.1 Beauveria asiatica | reverse complement strand
ATAAAAACTTTTTTATAAAAATTATATTTATTTATATAAATATTAAATTAATTATTTTATATTATTATTTTTATAATTATTATTATTATAATATACTTTTAATAAAAATTATAAACTTATAATATTAAATATTATAGATTTAAATCCCTCTCCTATTTCCCTCTTATATTATTTATAGGAGCTATCGTGCACCGACCTTAGGTGTGACTTGCAATGCTCAGTCCTTTTCCAGCTATCCGTCTCCGTCTCTAGCGGCCCGCCCTCCCTGTAAGCCTCCCACACCAAAGCTTCTAGTACTGTAGTATCCGACCCGCATCTGCCAATCATGTGCCACCTCCTCTCCACCGGACTTTGGTGGTCTCTTGCACACCAGTGACACCACGAATTCCTTCACTTTGTGTCTCTTCAACCACTGAGCCTCTACTTGCTGCAACGCAGCTCATCGTAAGTCCATATTATTCCCTTCCCACGCTCCGCTTGCTATCTGCCCCCTTCCTGACACCCTGTTTCACAACCTGTCGGGCTATTCCTCCCGCCTGGCGAGGCAAATGAATCCACTGCTTCCGTCGCGCATGGCCCATCACCACTTGGCTTCCTCGCATCGCATACGCTTTCACGGCCAGCATCTGTACGCGCGAATCCGTTTGTGGTGCCATACAGTGCCGCCATCTATGGTCTATGTCTGTCATCTTGTTGTGCGGTCAGCTACGCAACGCCTGCCACCTTCCCAATTCTCTCTCCCCCCCTTGCCCACGTCCCTGTTTGACTGACTACATAATAAGACAGCTAGTCTCGACACACGCGCCCCCCTAGACTTGTCGAGACCATACTCTCGCTTCTCTCTCGACCTTGCACGACTTTATCTTTGTGACATACTTTCGAGATTGCCCGCCCATTGTTGGAGAGCAACTCACCATTTACGTCGATCGTCTCGCCAGTAGCTGTACCACTTCTACAGGTGCCCATCTCGACCGCTATGATGGCTTCCTCATCGTTCCGAGATTCAATAAACTCGCTGGGCTGGTCACGCGCCACCGAAGAGCCCGTCAACACCTCGAGAGATACGGGCCTCTTCTCCAGTATCCAGAATCTGAACCCATTTCAAGATCGCGGGTATTTGCAGCTGCCCACTCATGAAACGTCGCCGGGTGCGCCTTTGCCTGCCCCAAGTCGTCGCGAGGAGGAAGAAGGCTGGTTCATCCGTGAGTCGGGTCCCTGCGTATCCGTCACCCACCTATGCCCTTGCAGACGGAACTACAACCTGTTTTGCCTCCATTCTGCCTGCGCCCCTCTCCGACTTCCGCGATAGCTGCATGTGATGCAGACAGGACACCTCGTGGCCTACCGTGGCTAACTCTTTGCGTTATAGTCAGCCGCTGGGATAGACTCTTAGTTTTCGGTGCTTGCAACCTTGCAGCACTTGCATGCTTTGTCATATGCTTTACTCTCTTCCCCATAGTCGCCACTCGCCCGCGCAAGTTTGTTCTCTTGTAAGTTCTTCTCGCACTCCGGCACCTGCTCATCGTCCATTTCTCGTACCTTCTTCAATGCTTGTAACCTTTCCCTTCCGGGAAGGTAATTTCTGCCTCCACCACTGGCCTCCTCTGCCGGCTCGTCCCGCTTTATGCTTGGTTTCCTGTCGGGCAGCTTGTCAGCTTCGCACATGAGCCACACACGCCATGCCTCTTTCTTCTCTCCTTTGCCCTAAAATCTTGCATGCTAATCTTTGTAGATGGACTGTGGGATCCAGTTTGTTCTTAGCGTCCTTTGCGGCCGTCATGGGTCCCATGAACTATGTCTATCATCTTTTGTCGACACCTAGACTTCCTTTTACTGCGGCCTACTTTGGATCCATTATAATGACGTTGATTTTTGCCATTAAAGTGAGCACCTGATCCCGTGCGTTGACGTCCTGTGCTAACCCCCACAGTTACAGAACACCATTCTCACGCTGCTTTCAGCCCTTGTACAGCTCGCCGCCCTTGCTTGGTATCTCGTCAGCTATTTTCCAATGGGGGCAGCCGGTCTGCGCCTGGCGACGACGTTTGGGGCCAGGCAAGCGACATCTTGGATGAGTGGCTAACTGCGCGCCGCGTCTGCGGCACATCACGGCGCAAACTGTAAAACCTGACTAATCCATCCTCTCATAACGGCTAGTTTGCTCATTTGCTGAGGAAATAACCCTTTAAACTCTCTGGCTTGTGGCGTTGCATACTGGCATTTGTATCAAGGGCTTACGCTATATCGATGAGCAATGTATAACCAGAAATTCCATAATAAAAATCCACGCACGTTTCAATGCGGAATGCTTTAGTATAGTCGCTGTGCAATGAATTACTCATGCTGCGAAAGAGCGAGGGAGCAGAGTTGAGCCAATGTGTCAGCCGCGTAGCCGCCAGCCAATACGGCAATGATTGCAGAGACTGAATGCGGAACGTGAGGAGTCGGGGATCCCGGCGAGTGGCAAGGCATCGGCTCCATCTATGAAATGATTCATTCGCTCAAGATGACGACGGAAAATAGGCCGATACGTCGGAGATACTACGTAAGATTGGTTGCGAACGTTGGTTCAGCCAATGAGGTGTTAGACGAGACATAATTACACTGCATCGCGCGACGCTATACTAGAAATCGGATGAACCTGGTCCGGCCCAGCTAAGACACTGGCAGAGTGTCAATACAAAAGAGAAAACACGACATGGACATATGAAATACTACTTGGCCGTTGTGAATTTCGCGACCTGTGGAGGTGCATGCACAACGATCAGCCCAATGACATGAGTGTAGTTTTGGCTAGCCACCAGGTGGTGCAAGGGAGGCGTTGCCCCCGATTTGGGGTGCCTGAAACAAATGCGGGATGGAACGTGAGCGGATATACGGATATAAGATGGCCTTTTTGCCCAAGGTCGCAATCTGCATATCCAATCCATGTGTACATCAACTGCCCTCTTGCTGCTTCGACCTTGGCACATGCGGTGAGACCTCCGTGGTGCAGACACGTCCCCGTCGACAATCATCTAAACCAAGCAAAACGTAATGTACTGATATATATAGACCTACCCCAACCTCTGAGGTGGGTAAGACCTTCCGTAAAGCTCAAACAGTTTCAGGGAGTGGTTGCGTTAGACTGGAAGCAAAAGTCAACTGACGAAGACGACATCGTCCCTAATAATAAAATAGGCTGGGGTTATTGCGTATTTGCGGCGTCGGACGCTATTTATTTTCTATGCTCGTCCCTGCACCATCAGATTGGCTGTTACATACCCTCAAAAAGCAGATGTGCGCTAATTACAGACCATAGCGCCTAAGTTGCCATTTGTACTAGCATTTGCCGATGTTGCTACAGACTACACTTATTAACGCTGATCTTGGCGAAAGCACTTTCAAGGCCCTTCAACGTGCCAAGATACAGCTTCTATCCGCGTCAGATTTCATGTGTTTGACGGCACAACCAGACGACGATTCTGCTCACATGCAGAGTTTGGACCTTGCATTCCAGATAGACACTGAAGAGAAGGCACACAATGCAGTGAAATAGGCGAATGCCAGAAGCTTTCGGCAAGTGCGAATAAAAACGTCGCGTTGCTCTGGCACATGCTCTGTTGCCTGTACGTGAGTGAGTGACCACCACACCCTCGCACAAAGATTGCGCCATGGGCGAAACCTAACTTGACAGCCGGCTTGGCAGAATGGAAATTCGATGAATTTGTATGGCCCAATTTGCTTGCGCATCTGCACATGCCGTCTCCAGTTACCGTGTGTGATCAGGAGCAGAGTCGTCAAGGTGCACTATATATTTTCTTTTTTTTTAATCTTTTTGGCGACATAAGCATGTTGATAGGGTGTCCTTCAGGTGTCAGCTCCAGTTCATCATCCAGTTACAAACATACCTAGGTACAGTCCCGTCGGAAAGTCCTGTATATACCCTAATTTCCTATTAAAATATATAGTTTTTAATAATAATTTATAAATTCTATATTAATATATAAATATAATAAAAAGTATAACTATATAGTATTTTAATAACTTAATTATAATATAAATTTCTAAAAATAGAAATATTATATATAAAAAGTTATAATATTTTAAAGTTATAAAAAGAAAAAGTTATAGTAGATTTATAGTAGATTATAGTAAGTAACTATTTTTAACTAAAACTTTTACTTTTAGATTTATTAGAATTTAAAGAAAATAAATAAATAAAAAAGTAAAAAGATAAAAGTATAATATTTATAAAGATTTATTTAATTATATATTTTATAATATTATTTTTATAATCTAGAATTTAAGAAGAATTATATAAAACTATATATTTTACGGGGAAATTAGGTTTTATATAGGACTTTTTTGCCGTGTCTGTAGGTAGCTGCGGGTTATGTGGTCATGTGAATGCCCAGCGGTCTTTATAGTTGGTTTTATTGTTGGCTTTGGAAATCGCCGTGCGGAAAAAAAGACTTGATACAATCTCGCCAATGGAGAAATACCCGCCATGCTGCTTGTTAGCCATGAAAGAGAGCATGGGCTTGGATTTTACGGATTCACTTTGCGTAGCCACCCTAATAAGTGGTTTAAATAATATGCCAGGGACCAGGGTACACATTTTACCATGGCTTGCTGCTCTGAGGCAGGGCTGCTAGAGCAGAGCCCGCCCCCAGCGGCCTTCCTGATTCATCCATACCACCACGGCGTCACGGGGTTGACTTATCTTCCCAATCGATGGACGGATGTGTGCGTGTGTATACGTGGTGTATGTGTGGCTGGTCTGGGTGTAGGATGGCAAGGTGGCAAGATGCCTCGTCCTCATACATTGTGATGCCGCGCGCTCTCTTATTCGTCTACGGGATTGGCCTACAGCTGGGCTACCAGTCCACGGGTAGGTGTAAAACTGAAAATATTATTCTGATCATTCATTTCATCCCTAATAATGATAGCTATACCTAACTACCTACCTACCTAGGTAGCTAGCTACCTGGGGCTGTTTCAGCAAACCGCAACCACACAGCGCCAGACCTCTTGGGAGCATTGAATTCGCAGTTTATTAGAGGCTATTCACCTACTTACCTAGGTATCGACCACAATGGCAAGCATTATGCGCAAACATCTCTTCTCGACTGGCTTGTACCTCTCTTTTGCTAAACCACCCTCCCCTCTCGCTCAGCTACATATACTTACTCAAAAACATAGTGGTGGGCTGGGTATGACGCATAATGGCAAATCAAACAGACTCCTTTGCCATCTGTCAGCCTGCACTGCCAGATGCAGTCTGCAAGCATGTCGTGTATTGACTCAGGAGTATCCTTTCGAGTGAGCTTTCTGCAAACTTTCCTCATTGATTCCCTTGGCTTGGCCAGAGGGGGTAGAATAAACCAGAAAGAGCCCATTTGTGGTTTTCATACCCGCGGCTCCACATGTTCTGAATATTTGTTCAACGTCGGCTGTGGGGGGCGAAGACAAAGATGAGAAAAAATTGCTGCCGAATTTCTCGACAAAGTCTCAACCAGACTCTAGCAAGATGCGCGATTAACACACCTTGACACCCAAACGAGTCAAGTCACCCTTCGACGAGACAGCCTCGCTCAGCATGGCTCCTCCTCGATGGTTTTCACCACTGTCACACACCCAAAGGTGAGCAAAACTTGGCCGCTCTATTGATTAGGAGGAGAGGGCCCTATGCAAGCCACCCTTCTCTTCCCGTAGACATGCCGAGCACCCGCATCAAACAAGTTGTTATAATTTAGAGGGGAAATGGGGGTTGGAAAATGCCACCGCTTGCTCTCTAGAGTTTTTCCCCGCTGGTCCGTGGTCATCATGCACCTGAGCGGAGGAAGAGGAATGGAAGGAGGGCACCTGGCACCTCATCTACATCTAGCGGAAGGCTACAACAGACACTCTGTCTGGCGCTGTAAGTCTGTGGCGCCTGGGACAAGACAGGAGGGACGACGGAGAAGGCAGCCACAGTAAAAATATGTTGGAACAATAACGCTTGTGCAAGGACAGAGAGGAGGGGCACGATCCACCATGGCCGCTGCACTTCTTATACAGTATTTCCTCGTGCAGAATACCGATCTTTCTTGTTGATATTTATTCCTCAAAAATGGTTTGAAACCAGCAAGTGTACGGACACAGAGCACTAGCTTTTTTCCCGTCTGTGTCGTGCCCCATTGGCGCCTCAGTGTGCGAGCCCCATCCGGCCACCCATGTCTCCAGCGGATGGATAAATATTTTTAGGTACCTAAATAGTGGCCGTAGCGTGCCGAACTGCGCTGTTTGGCCAGCCGTCCAGTCCCAGGACTTCCCCGCCCCGCAGGGATACCTTCTGCAGGCTTTTGTAACTTGACGTGTTCATTAAGCTGCAGTTTGTGTTGCGGGAGGTCGATAATGCGCTGGGGCAGAGGACAATAACCTCAGTTACCTCGCAGAGGTTGAATACCCACCTAGGTAGGACAGAGCACACAGAGAAGGCACTAAATAGTAGTACCTACCTACATAAGTACCTGCATCAGTGGGTTGTAGGGCACAGCTAAATGAGTACACCTACCTAGGTATGTAGTAAATAGGTAGGTAAGCACCCCTACTTAGGGTAGGTCAAAGAGGAGAGGAGGGGAGGTAGGTAGGTAGGTGGCCCAGTAATACATTGCTTGGGTAGGTACCTAGGTAGGTAGTAGGTAGGTTAGTAGGTAGTTCTAGCCTACTGTACATTGTTAGCTCAGCCCGGAAAAATTTATTACTTCACACACAGCGAAAATTATTAACCTGCCTGGCTCAAGCCTCTCACACACTCTCACTTCTGCCAGACACTCCCTCTCTTCTCCCTCTCAAACTCTCGTTAGCCCTGCCGACGAAGCCGTCTCTTCTCTCTTCGTGCCTTGTTCGTTCGCATCTCCCCTCCCTCCTGCAGCGTCTGTCTATCCTCGCCAATTCGCTCCTCATCTAACATTTCCCGCTCTAGCCTCGTGCGAGAAATCCTGCCTAGCCCTTGGGCCTGCGCTTCGACAATCAAACTTGTCTTTCGATTCGAACGAGCCGACCCCCCCGACGAGGAAGCGCAGCTGACTTTTTCTGACCACAACTTTTCTTCCTCTGCTACCTGCATGCCCCAGAAGAGCAAAAAATAAAACAAAAAAAAATATCAACGCCGCCGAGATTTAGTTCCAGTCTCTACCCTCATCGGTTGTTTCTTTTTTTTTTCCTGAGTTCTTCCGCTCTACGTTTTCATCCACGACCTGTCGCCTTTCTCTCGCCAGAGACCACAGACGACAGAACTCGCACCTGTTTGTTGTTCGGTTTGGTTGCACCAGCCTTCTTGCCCGACCCACGACCAACGCCGCCGTCCCTTATTTTTCCGTTTGCCGCGCGACCACAACTTTGAACGCGTTTTCACCTCCCAACTTCTTTGCCCGCTTCAATCGACTATTGCTCTTTTGGAACAGCCCCTTTCCCTCGTTCTTTCGGCGCCCCCGCGACAGAGCCGAGGTTCTACAGCCCTTCCTGTCCTGGTCGACGATCGAGAGCCGGATACCCTCAGGGTTCTGCTGACTCGGGAGATCATTGAATCCCTTCATCTTGGTCGGTGACGACTTGTGACAAACTTCAGCTTGACACATTTCCTACGTTCACCTCGTAGGCTCTGCCAAGCTTGTCCGATTTTCTTTCTCCGCCGCGACGCTCTCAGCTCCAGCTCCGCTACCAGCTCATCCGCTGCATTGCTTTTCTGATCATGGCTACCGCTTCGACTTTCTCTTACGCACAGGCGGCAAAGGGTCAAAATTCCACCCCCGAATCTCCGCAGTCTACTTCCCAGGCCACGGACTCGCTCTCCACGATTCCTGCGTTCGCTACCACGCCGCTAGATGACGCCTCCGTGGCAGAGTCGAGCAAGCAGGATAGCATCGCCACGTCTGCCGACAAGCATGAAGCTGCCAGCACAATCGGTTCCGAGAGCGATATATCCGAGTCTGTCATTTCTAGACGCACAGATAAGCGCAAGGAGGAGGAATTGAGCCGATTAGAGCGCCCCTGGCGTAGAACCGACAGAGACGGCCAGCCTTCGACTCAATCCCATGACGATGCCGACTCAAAACGCCGAAAGGGCAAGAAGAAAGGTGCTGACAAGCCCGGTGAGGAGGAGGAGCCTAAAATCGAGCTCACTGAAGCTCCCGTTCCCTCTGTCAACATCTGGCAGCAGCGAAGAGAGGCTGCCGCAGCCGCCAAAGTTGTCAAGCCAGATGATGCCAATAGCACCACCGCTTTGGAGGACGTCAAGCCTCTCTCCAGAGTCACCGACTTTGCCGGTGCCGTCAATGGGCACAAGAGCACCCGCAAGGTTGATACTCCGCGCCCAGAGCGTGCTAGCCGCGGCGTCAGGGTAGCCGACAAGGAGGCAAGAGAAAGTAAAAGCGAGCTACCCCCTCCTGTTGAGGATGCCATGTTGTGGCCTACCCCCGAGACTGCTGTTCAGGAAGATAAGGACAGTAAGAAGAAGAATGATGCCAAGGCCGAGCCCAAGGAGCCTCAAGAGGACGTTGGCAAACCTCGCTCCAAGGAGAAGTGGGTTACTTACGACTATGTTCCCACCGTCAACTTCGAGACGCAATTGCCACAGATGCGCAACACCAAACCGCGCGGTGGCGCCCGCAATATGAATGGCAGCCGCCCCAACGCCACAGGCCAGGCTGGCGACAAAACAGCATCTGCGATCCCTGCCGCTAAGATCAACGACAGACGACAGAGCACAGCGAACGTTGCCCCTCGCGCCGGTTCACAGCCCCCGGGCAAGAGAGCCTCCGTTGACGTTGCCACTTTACGTGAGCAGCGCAAGGTTTCTGGCAGCGCTGCCAGTGAAAAGGCCAAGGATGCCACTCCTGCCTCTGCTGTACGTCGGGTCCATCACCTCACTCTTATATTGACTAACATGTTTCAGCAGGAGCTGACGCAACCGCCCCGCGAACGTGCTGATGGCCGTGCCGATAGAGGCCGCGGTGGATACAGAGGACGTGGTGGCCACCACACCAACTCACACTCCCAACACCAGCATATCACTTCGTTTATTGGCAACGGGCCTGCCGGCAGCCGCCCACAGGGTCCTTATAGCCCACCTCCTCGTGGTGGTCACGGTCAAATGTTCATGCCTCCCTCGCAAAGAGGACGTGGTGGTCGCAGTAACGCCACCAACTTTCACCGCATGTCGTTACCCAATGGCCGCCTTCCTGCTGTTCAGACTCAGTTTGCCTCATATGAGTACTCGATGGCTCCTATCAGCGCCGTGCCCTTCCAGCCTCAGCCCTTTTGGGACAACATGATGGTTCCCGTTCTCAAGAACCAAATCGAGTACTATTTCTCAATCGAGAACCTGTGCAAGGACATGTATCTCCGCCAAAGAATGGATTCTCAAGGATTTGTACCATTGCACTTCATCGCCGCCTTCAAACGCGTCCGCGAGTTATCAGCTGACATCGGCATGCTTCGCGTCGTTTGCGAGATGTCCTTGGATGTTGACCTTGTCGTTGGAGAGGACGAAATCGAGCGTGTGCGTAGAAGAGACGGCTGGGAAAGCTTCGTTCTGCCTCTCGAGGATCGTGACGACTTGGCTAGAAATCACGGCCCCGTGAAGCTTTCCTTCAAAAATCGTGCCCCTTACACGATGCCGCCTCAATTCAACGGCATACAAGTACCTTATGGCGTTCCCTCCCCACCTGCATTTATACCGCAGGAGCAATTCCAGCAGTTTGATCACCATGCTATGAATGGTGTCAACGGACACAGTCAGAAGGGTTCGCAGCTCTCAGCCGCCGTCCCGGACTTTGCACCATCAGGGGCTGTTCAGAACTTTGCGGCCAAAGCGAACGGTACCGTCAACGGCATGTACGAAAAGCAAAATGGTGTTCACGCCGGGGCTGAGGCGTAAGAGCGGTCATCGGCCGCTTATCGCCAATGAACGCCCTGCAATATCATGCCGAACAGTGGTACGGCAGAGCAAGCATGCAGAGCAACTTGCGATAGATAAGCAGCTGCTCTTGAACAAGATTTCATTTTTTTTTATCTTGTTGGCATGATGGCTAAAGCGAACGAGGCTTGTGAGTTTCGAATTAGACGGCATGTTTGAATCGGGACATGCTTTGACCCAGGGATTTGGGTACCAAAAGTTGAAAGGCAAAGGGTCACGGCGTTTGCACCAGGCTTGTTTCGAAAATCGAGTCACTGGATTGATTAAATGAGCTGCCGAGTCCGAGCAAGGACGGTATCGTTGGAATTCCGACACCTTCCCTGGATTTCTTCGGGATTTTTGTTGTTTTTCTTGACTTTCATCATTTCAACACCTCACCATTTCGAGCGACGGACGACGAAACTCGGCACGGTTCTTTTAAGGGTATATAATTGTTTTTTTTTTCTTCACAAAAAAAGAGCTTCGGCATTTTTCAGACATCAACATCGAAACAGCAGAAGCGTGAAAATTTATGAGGGAGATTTGACCACCGACCGATTCACCTGTCGACATTTACAGTGTACCCTAACATATTGAAAAACACAAAAACAGAGAGCACAGTTGTTTTTTGAGACGCAGCGCGTACATGTTTCCGAATGGAATTGAGCTCAAAATGGACTTGTTTTTTTCCTGGGTGTTGGCGCGATCTGCGGCTATATACTTAAGATGAGCTGCTTTTTCGGTTTTCACTGTCAGCTCTCATATCTTTCAACACCACTTTATCGCATTTTAAACCCACAAACATCTGTCTCGCCAATTCATCACTTAGGATGCACGTTGGTCCCTATTGGCTTCTTCTTGCTGTGTCATCGGAAGAACAATTATCAAATTGTGTGATGAGACCGTCTGCCCTCTCGCTGGTACAACTGTACTCGGGTATCAAATCTACTAAGAACCTGCCTAAAAACTTTTTTTTTTCTGATTTGGATGGTTCCTACCCTTGAATTGTTTTCTTCGCGTTTTATAATTGATTTATTTTCTGTCTTGAGTCATTTGGACTTGGTTCATGAGTTATAAAAAAGGGAGAAGCGATGTTGGATTGTACGATATAGGATGTGAACTCAATAAACGCGCAATCATTGAGAACAAGAGTACATGATTCGCTCTCGTCAAAGTTGAATGCTCGGCATATCTATGACCGGCAGCATACATCGGCTGCGCACAACTTACATATACGGAGTCGTCGTTTGATTGTCCTCGGCACGTTGAAAAGTGTTTGACGGACGATGAGTATATAGTGTTGTTCGTCGCGGCGCCCCTCGACATAGCGCGCGGTCTTGAGAGATGCGCTGAGAGAGACGACAGACACGAAGGGTGATAAGCAAGACATTACACATCAAGCAGAGTGCATGGCTGAAAGGCTCATATCCGAGGATTGGTCCACGCAACATTCAACAGACTGAACGTGACATGGCGGTCGCGTAACTCATTCGATATCGTCACAGAAAGTGTTTCCCTTGTACTGGCCTCACGCTTGAAATCGTAGGCTATACGGTAAGAGGTAGACTTGTACAATGATGCCTATGAGTCGGTGCGAGTGCATGTCACGAACGTGTGACTGACTCTTCTGCCCATCGGTTGGCCCGATTTTGTCAGCAAGGCACACGACATCGGCAGCAGCGACCTGCGCTGCATTTAAGCATGAGGGATAGGGAACCCATGAATGCGCGAAACAAGATATTCGAATGCGGCGCATGCTACTTGAGTGAGTCAATGTCTACATTGGGGGGTCATGGTATGAATGAAAACATATATACAACTAGTCATCTGACCGTATAGCTTCATAATAATCAATAGCTCCATTATCAATCAAACAAGGTCGGAACTCTTTATAGCGCACTGTGCCTGCTTCTTCTCGCATTGCCATCTCCTTGGTGCGTCTACGGCGCAAGTTGGCAGTTACGGTCAAAGAAGGACCATTGCCAGCCAGTGTACGCGCCGCCAATATTGAGTGAGGTGATGGGCGTGTCAAAGAGCCAGCAGTTGTGCTCATTGCCGTCCAGCGAGCCGGCCTCAAAGGTCCGGCAGCCGCTGTTGGCCTGGCACGCCTGCTGACAGTCGCCGAGCGTCTGGAGGCGCAGGCTTTCAATGGGCTTGGTGATGAAGCTGCCCTGGAGGCCGCAGCGCGAGGTGACGTCGCAGTCGCGGTCGTAAAAGGTCCAGCTGAAGCCGTCGTGCGCGGAGCCAATCTCCATGTCAGAGAGGCTGTGGGCGAAGAGCCAGCAGTTGTTGCCGTCGCCATCGACGGTGCCAGCCTCAAACGACTTGCATAGGCTGCCGCGCGCGCGGCAGGCCGACGCGCACTCGTCGATGCTGTCGGCCTTGGTGGCGTGGCTAGGCGGCGTCACGAAGCTGCCCGCCACGCCGCACCGCGTGCTTGTCGAAGTCGTTGTGTTGGTGGCGGTGCTGGTGTTGGAGTGAATAGAAGTGCTGTTGAGAAGCGAGCCGCTTGTCGGCAGGACGGCAGGCGTCGTCGTAGTTGACTGGTTCCGGTAACCGGTGGCGTTTGCGGAGCTGGATACAAGACCGCTCGTCGGCAGCGGGACGCTGTAGTCTGTCGCATTTGGCCGGGAGAGGGTGATGGCGGCAGAAGGCGACGATAGCCCAGACGTGATGGCGGTGGCGTTGGGCGTGATGCCAAAGGGCGTGGACCGGATAGGACCGTCGCTGCTGCTCGGATTGGCGTTGCTGCTCGAGTTGGCGCTGCTGCCGCCCCCAAGGCTCGTGAACTTGGCGGCCGAGTTGACTTGAGTTGTTGAGACGGAGCTGCTTCTGGTGGTGTTTGTCGTCGAGGCAATCAAGTTGGTGGACTGGGAGCTGCTAGTCGGGTCCTCAGTAGTTGTTGTCGTCGTAGTGTCGTTGGTGGTGGTTATCAACGAGGTTGTCAGTGTGGTGAGGGACGTCGTCGTGCTCGTCGTCGTTGTGGAAGAGGAGGATGAGGTTGTTGTCGTGGACGAGGTTGTTGTCGTGGACGAGGTTGTCGTCGTGGAAGAGGTTGTCGTCGTGTTGGTAAAGTTCTTCCAGTTCGGGGACACAATTTCGCCCTGTTCCTGTCTGGGCGCCCAAGCATTGTGGCCGTAGGCAGCACAGAGCACCACACAATGGGCCGCCGCCAACAGAAGCCCCTTGGTCTGCATCTTCAACTGCCTTCTTTACAGATACAATGGAGTTGTATAGGAAGAAGAAGAAGCAGGCTGGGGAAGGAGGAGAAGGAGTGGAATCCGAATCTACAACATGGTGCATGGGAGGAGGGCAGTAGAAAAAGGACGGGGCTATGGACCAAGGCACGGACCCAGCAAGTTTTGTCGACATGTTATTAGTTATTAGCCATAGAGACCCGCCGACACAGCAAAGTTGATCTCGCTCCGGAAGAGTTAGCAAGTCTCCTCCGCACCACGCGCGCGTCATGCAGCGAACGGTCGATCCTCTAAGCCAAGAGCAGTTTGCTGGGCCGTATTCGTACGATAGAATGTAGCGGGAAAAGTGGAAACAATAAGCCACTTGGTTGGACCGACTTGTGCCAATTGCCTTGGAGACTGAGCGGAGGTCGGAGGGACTAACTAACTAGGGCAATTTAGACTCTGGGCTTGCAGAGCCTCAGCTGCGGTGACCGTTCCGGCTGCCCCAGCACGCAAGTCTCTTGCTGCTGCAAATTTTTTTTCCATCACTCGCTTATTGGGGCTTGGGGCCCGCTTGTTGTCAGTCTCGCTTTGACAGGCAGGGCTTTGAGACCGCGAGCACTGTTTATAAAGGGACGATATACGGATTAAAGACAATGGATAGCACAACAGTCACCATTTCTGCAGACCAGGTCAGGCTAATGGCTCCGCTGACATTCTCTAGCCTGCTGGCCGGTGCTGGTAGAACGTCTGTACGGACGCCACCGCCATGTGTTCCAACTTCCGAGGGTCAACATCATATGGTGCCGAGGCAGACAGAGTTTAGGTCAAAGCGCCCCCGCACTTTTCCCCCATAATTTACAAAAAGCCTCGACCTCGTCGGTTCCCCGCCCCCGGGCCCAACCCCGCAAACCACACCTGTTCGAATCAATTGCAGAGAAATGGTAATGTGGTTTTTGCAAGAGTCGATAGATGATAATAATAATACTACTCCGTAATGAAAATTACATGAAAAATGAAAAATCCTAGTTTCAAAAGGTTTCTTTATCCAACCAATTCGGCCAAGAATTGCTCGTCGGATCAATGTCCGTTCCAGAACTATCCATACATACATACATACATACATTAGTCAGTCCCCACTCTCACAGCCTCTTTGTACTTGAAATATTACTTCGTATCTCGAGGCCCGCTCAACCGCGCTGAAAGCAATACCAATAATGACAATATTGAACCAATGAACCAACCGGTCTCAAAGAAAAACCCCTGCTGCCTAGCCACTACGCTCGAGACTTTTCAGTGTGTATCGGCGTGGAAGGCTTCGGAGAGGTTACCAAGGACCATGCACCGCCTCACATTGCAGAAATCAGATTTCGCTCTCATTTTCTTCATGTATAATATTTGTTGATTCTTGGTTTTTCAAGTCCACATTACTATGCTGTTACCCCAGTACGCCATGTATGGTGTCTGTGGTGAGAATTGCGTGTCGACTTGTTTGCTGGTCTTTGGTGTGCAAGTTTCGCTACACCACAATACTATCAAATTTGATCACCAAGTAGTGAACATATCGTGCAGCTGAAAACTTGGTGCCACGGGTCTCCTTTCTATCCCTCTCTCTATCTCGATTTTAGTCCGGGGGGCTACTTCGGCGCCACATGGGCACAAAGGTGTGGCCATGAGTATTGTCGATTCAGCTTCCCCGCTGAGGCACCCCAAGTCGCGCCAAGGTAACAACGCTGTGGCAAATCAGGCAATTATTTCCCTCACATATACACGAATAAGCCATCATGATTCGGAATGAATGAGGGAAATTTCGATCAAAATGGGACTCAACGATGTTCGTCATCTTGCTACCCCATGCTGATTGTGCCTGGCCTGGGGCGAATGTCCTTAAACTTAAATTTTGACCTCGACTTCTATTTATTAGGTTCAAGTCCATTCTCAGCTCTCCTGGCTGAGATTGTAAGCCTGTAAGTACAAGCGTCAACTCAATACCAGCACCGCGTAATAAATCTGGAAAGCAGAATGCGCTGGATGTACCAGGCTGGTGCCGCGCCAGGCCGCGCCGTCACCCCAAAGCATGAGAACGAGAAAGCTTCCGCTTTTTCTTTGCAAAGGATGCGGTTTTGCCTGTGCAATGGCCTTTGCTGGGCGACAGAAAGCCCAGCATGTTGCAATCTTGTGTCGAGCCCACCCTTTGACTCGATAACCTCCCGCAATCCTAGCTGCGTTGGTTTGGACTTGATTGTCATATCATTGCAGGAATAGAGCCATCAAGAGTGACCGGAATATGTATAAACTGCTTGTGAAGTATCTGGCTCGGTGCATTTGAAGCTTGGACTCCATCTTTCAACATTCGGACTGAAACGATCAGAAATTTCGACAACGTTGCCGGAGGAGTGCTCTTTTTGCTCTACCATGAGAGTGGCTTGTATCATTGAACCACAGCCGTCTCAGAAGAGCACGATACCTTGTCGGTCGGCCATCATTGGCCACACTGTAGTCGGCGTTGTTATGTTTCTGCGGTTAATCTCCCACAAAAGACCGGGATCCAGCGATCTGAATTTCGATTCTACACCCAGCCCTTATTCAACAGCAAAAGTTGCCCAAAGTCATTCAGAGTCAACTCAGTTTCCACTTGAGTAACTCACGTTCAAGTCCATTAATTGAGCTTTACTATAGACGAGTCTATACACGGCATCGCAGCTCCAAACAACGGATCTCATGGCTTGGCTGGAACTTGAGCAATGTATGTGCTGCCGATTCAATCGCCATGCATCACTTGTCCGTCAGGCAACACAATGCATCATCATCGCCAATCGGCCAAGTCTCTTCTCAAACAGTTATACAGAACTTGGCTGTGGCACATCAGGAGTTACACTGTACGAAATACGCCCCGCGGGCAAGAAGAAGAGCGCCACGACCGGTCCGCCCCGCGCCTCGGGGTAGTGATGCGTGCCCGGACCGGGGGACGTCCAGCCAGCGCCCTGCCACCCGTTCATACCCTTGAGCTGCGAATCTTTGGCCATTGGTATGATGCAGTTGATCTCGCCGTACGGGTGCAGATGGTACTGGCCGCGCAGAACCTCGTCGTTGCGCGTGCCCGGGTTCATGTAGACGGTAGTAATGCTGCAGAAGCGCGTGGCCTCGGTAGGCGAGCTGATACGCGTGCGGCGGTAGTGTGCGCCCTGCACCTCATCGGTGGCTACCCAACCTTCATCATTCTCGAGGCCTGCACGAATCATGCGGGCAAAGTCGTCATAAAACTCGTTGCCGGGGCCGTATTCGTCGTTGAGGCGCTCCTCGAGATCGCGGCCTGGAGTTCTGTGTAGATCATGAGTCAGCAGACGATGGAGGCCTAGTGTGGGGACGCACACGCTCACAGATTCTCGATTTCGGACAGGAAATCTGCTACACGCTGAATGAGTTTTTGGCAGTTCGGATGCGTACTTGAGGACATTTTTATAAAGTCAGGTGTTGATGTAGTGGCGAAATGTGAGGGGTAAACTAGAGTTCTTCTACCATGCAAAAGGATGTAGGTAATGCTGCTGGCATCATTGACACACTAAAAACGGCATTACAGCAAGCCACTGTTATATTCAATGTATATTGTAGTCAATCAGGAAGATCTCTCGTTAATCCACATTGTATTAGTTGCATATTGGATTTGATCAGGCATTTAGGCCGCCATCACGAGGCCAGCAATTGCGGCAATGCCGGCCATGGCATTGGCCGTCGCAGCAGCGGCAGCAGCGGTGGATGGGGAGCTAGTAAGCGAACTTGCCGTCCTAGAGCCGGAAGCAGAGCTATTTGTGCCAGTGCCAGTTGTGCCAGTGCCAGTTGTGCCAGTGCCAGTTGTGCCAGTGCCAGTTGTGCCAGTGCCAGTTGTGCCAGTGCCAGTTGTGCCAGTGCCAGTGCCAGTGACAGAGCCGCTTGAAGTTGTTGAGTTGTGGGTGGTAACCCCGGAGCTGCCTGAGTAATGCGAGCTGGACGAGGAAGTCGAGCCCTCAGTGCTTGACGGCAAGGAAGTGAGCGTCAGAGATGATTCCGAGGTGGGAGGCCTAAACTGTGTTGGCATGACATGTTTTTCTGAAATAGAACCAAACTCACAAGGGGTGCGTAGTGTGTGTCGAATCGCTGGTGAGGATCGGGATGGTAATTTTGTCCGAGCCGCTGGTGGTCGGAAGTTCTGTAAAGGAGACGATTGGCTCGATGATGGAAAGAGTCGCAGTAGGCGTCGTCTCGCCTCCAGTCTGAACAGGATTGCTGTTCTGCGGGGGCCGCTCGCTGTTCGAACTGTGAGCTGGGCTGAATTGAGTCTACATGCCATGGTGCTGCGAGTCCCTACCGAGGGGCGACGGCGCTGACCGCAGCGGCCAGTGAGAGGAGGGTGAACTTCATGATCAGAGATAATACGGGAGTCTCTATTTGTGACTTTAAAACTTTATGAATGACACCTGGAGTTGGAAAGGATGGCAAAGGTGGTGATATTAAAGAGAATAAAGAGAAGCTGGCAAGGTGGGTTACGCGGCACTGTGGCGATCGTTGCGCTCCTGCCCGATTCGGCAGCCCCGCTAAAATGGCGAGTACCTATTGGGTGCAGAATATGCTCATACTGTATTCGGCACTGTGGTGGCTTACCCTGAATACGAGATGCGCAAATGCAATATTTGCCTATTATTTATTAGGTGTGGCATATGTTAAGCGGTTTGCACTGCGGTGATGCCGCGCGGACTATTTGCCAGGTTCAATGTCACGCGTACCTTACTAAGCACTCAAGCAAGGCCTGAGTACGAAGTAATTAGGCTAGTGCCAATCCACCCCCACCCACCGTCTTAAACGGCTGCTAAAACACGCAATATGCGCTAAAGACGTCGCGTGTGGCCGGACAACGTGGTCAAGTTCACACTAATAAAAACACAAAACACTTCGACTAGAAGAACAGAATATTAAATCCCCGGCCCGTAAGCTTGTACGCATGTACGCAGCCCCAGGACAACTCCTGTCTAGAGTCCTTGTGGCATTGCTCGCTGGCTTCTTCTTGGCCGCATAGCGTAGTTTATGGGGCTCGGAGCGGGACGAGCCTTGCTAGAACCCGCGAATGTTCAATAGCAGAGTCTTTTGAAGTTGCTTTCTGTGAAAATTTAAGAGTGGCATTTCTCGAACAGAGAAACTCCACAAACATGAGCGCCTGGTTGAGTTGGACGACATGGGATGACATCATTGGTAGGAAAGTACTTGTTGGGCTGGTATCGAGCGTGGCGCAGTGGGGACTTGGGCAAGGCGTTTCGCCAGGCAATTCATATCTGGCACTCTTTGAAAGCAATTGTGTGGCAGGCGGAAGTACTGATTGCCACTTTTCGACCAACTAGCCACCAGACGGGGCGAACAGTTGCTTCCACCGCGTGCGCTTCCTTCTCCAATGTCGAAGCATCGAGGCTGTGTAGGGTCAGCTCGATGAAATCTTGGGTCGTTGGGAAAAAGAGAAATCTAGCAGAACAACATGTGAGTCAAAGCCCGGGCCGCCAATGACGCGATTAACAGATTATCTCTTGATACCTACGGATACAACCCACTGTAAGTCTGCGACAAGTTGAACCGTGCATTTAGCCGTTGCCTTTGCTACTTATTACAGCGTGTGAATAACTACTATGGCGAGAGGTAAATAGAGTCGTAAAGAGGTATATAAGTAGGTGCCAGCATAGCAAGGTATGGCTGATGACGTAGCAAATACACCTGGCCATATCACAGCATGTATTTACTTAACAGTTTGACAATCAAAAAACAGGAAACGGAAGTCGACGCCACTTTAATGAATGGGCCCGTTCAATAAGAGCAGGGCCTTTATGCGGTTATTTCAGAGCCAAGCGAGCCAACGAGATGCCGCCAGAGAGCCAGGCAACCAGGGTACGGGCACTTGTGGCCCGTGTACTCGGCAAATTCGCCGTCTGCTAGGCTGCTACGCTGCTACTGCCATGGCTGCCCCTCCCTCCCCAACAAGGTGCCCCGCCAACTTTCTTCTTCTGCCATTTTCCCCTGCCATTCTTTCAATCGCCCAGGCCAGAAGCTTCGTCCGAAACTTCGACCTGATTTATTTCGAGTCATCAATATTTCTTTCTTCACCCTTGGCCCCGGAGTTATTCCATTCATGCGCTAGCTACCGTGCTACCAAAGTATCGTGCCCGGATTGCCCCCTGGTCCGACGTAGCCCACTCCTCCAACCTCGTCATTTGCTGGGCTTGGAGCCACTCTTCTGCAGTTATCTGACGCTTCGCCTCAGACTTAACGCCTGACTTCTCCACAAGCAACTCGCCTTCTTCATCTTACATCTGCTCAGTTTGTCGATTACTACAATATTCACTTCATTCATCAACATCAGCCTACACGGTTCACCTAACCAGGCAGAGAGCCCTTAGTTACTGGCCATGGCCTCCTACGATCCCTATGAGCGGCAATATCCTCGCCAATATGTTCGCGAAGAGCGCAGAGAACCTGTCCGCGACAGGTTTCTCGATCCTCGCGACTTCCCCAAGACGCACTCGCGCGATCTAGTAGTTCCTCTCCACGATAGCGACCTTTCTGTAGAAGAAATTCACCGCGACTTTCCGCCTCCCTCGGCCAGAGATATGCGCCGTGCCCGCTCTGCCGGTCCCTGGGACGATGACTACGGCCGACCCCGCGGCTACGGCGGTCATGACCGCTATGATCCACGATATGACCACAATCGAGACTATGACTACGACCGCCGTCATCGTCATGGCCCGAGCAGCAGCAGCTATCAGGAAGAAGAGCGCATCAAAAAAGATAAGGCCAAGTCCAAGCAGGAAAAGATTATCGCAGCAGTCGCCGGCGCTGCTTTACTTGTTGGCGGAAAAGAACTATACGATCGCCACGAAGCGAAGGAGAGTAGCAGCGATATCCATCGCAATCCTCTCTCCTCGGCAGCCCTCGCTGGCTTTGGTGCTCTTGCAGGATACCAGGGCGCCGAATTCTACAGCAAGCAGCAGGCTAAAAAAGACCAGAAAGCCAATCTCCTACTTCACCGGGGCCGAGATGGCCAGCTTAATGAATACTACTCTGATGAAGAGGACGGCAAAGAAAAGAAATCCAACAAGAATTTCCTCGAGAGCGCCCTGGCTGCTACCGGTCTAGGTGCCGCTGTAAAGCAATTTACAGGTGGCGGTGATGACAAACGCTCCCGTCGCGGCAGCCCCACTGGATCCCGCGCCGGCTCCCGCGCCGGCTCTAAGGAACGTGGTGGTGGAGGTAACAAGATTCAAAAAGCTGCCATGGCCTCCCTGCTCGCAGGCGCCACCGAGGCCTTTCGCGTTGCCAAAGAACCTGGTGGTTGGAGAGGTGAAAAGGCCAAGCGCGTGCTGACAGCCGCTGCCGGTGCAGCTACTGTTGATGCTGCTCAAGGTGGCGATAAGGGCACTCTCGGTCTCGCCGAGTCTGTTATTGGTGGTCTTGTCGGCAATCGTCTCATCAACGGCTCCAAGAGAGATATCGAGGAGGACGAAAAGACGGGCCGTAGCCGGTCTCGATCCAGGGCTCGCTCCAAGAGCGGCGGCGGCGGCGGCGGCGGCGCCGGTCTTGCTGCACTCGCTACGGCGGGTCTTGGCGCCCTTGGTGCCAAGAAGGTTCTTGATCGCTCCCACTCCGGCAGCCGCAGCCGTAGCAGACGGGCGGACTCTTATGACTCCAGAGATGGATCTCCTGATCGTCGCCGGCAGCGCAGCAGAAGCCGCAGCGTTGTCGATCGTGCCCGCAACAGCCTTGCCAAGCTTGGGATTGGCAGTGCTGGTGCTGGTGCTGCAGACGACAACCGACGACGGGACCAGGATGATTTCGACGATCGTGATCGCTACCGATCCCGGCGCCACTCCGATGATTATGACGACAGATATCGCAGAGATGGCAGAGACGACAGGAATTACGCACGAGCACCTAGGGGCAGTCGAGACCGATCCGCCTCGCAATCCCGTCGCCGTGGAGGACGATCCGACTACGAATCTGACACGGACCTGGGAGACTCGGACGATGATGAAAGAAGGGCAAAGAAAATGAGAGGTAAGCAATTAATCACTTCAGGTCTTGCTGGAGTTGCCACAATCCATGCTGCACACGAGATTTTTGAGAATTTGGAAAAGCGCAAAGCAAGGCAAAAGGCTGTCAAAAGTGGCCAACTATCCAAAGGTGATGCCAGAAAACTGAAAACCAAGGCCATGATCAAGGATGCCACGGCCGTGGGCATCGCCGCGCTGGGAATCAAGGGTGCCTTCACCAGTGTCAAGGAGGCCAAAGAGCTGCAGCACGAGTGTAAAAACTTTCAGCTCGAAAAGGCCCGTCGTCACGAGAAGCGAGAGAAGCGCCGTAAACGCCAAGAAATGGGGCCACGGCGTCGGTCTGGCAGTCTTCCTGCGCCACGAAAGCAGAGATTAATTGATTGGGAAGATGACATTCCTCATTACGATGATGAGCACTACACAAGGCGCCCTGCAGCGCCGCCACTGCGACACCACGCAGTATAAGGAGCAATGCAGCAATGGCCGTATAACAGCTTGTGTGACGGCTCGCTTGACTTTCCACCTCGCCACAGACTCTATTGGCTTCAGGTTTATGGCGTTTGCAAGACTTAGCGTTCCACCAAAATGATGTTTGCTTTTGAATTATTCTGAATGAGAACTAATGTGTGATGTGATAGACCATCGTCGATACTAGGTGGAACCGTTCACGACGGACCGACGGAGCGGCGCCAAAGCAGGGTGAGCGGCACAGCGCAAGATACGAATACAGGGTTTTGCTGCATGAAGATGCCGGTTAGCCGGTGAGGATTTATGGAACGCGACGCTGTACGACTAACTTGCCAGTGTGTTGGCTGCGTCGAAACAACGGACTGAATGATTTAATGAGTGCTATAGTTACAGACAGATACCTGAATGGAATTTTGCCAAATATGAAGCCCGAGTCTTGCAATTAATTCGTTTGTTGTATGCGGAAAAGGGTACGTAGATTGATGCTCAACTCTGACGAGGTGGGACAGTCAGGGGGTTGGCATGGCTTGCAGCTATGGTGCGAGGATGACATCACCACTCCAATGGATCGAGCCCAACCGTCCGAGACAGCCAGGTTCTTTCGACATTACTACATGCTAGTTACCTTTGGCCTGTTCACATTTGTAGAAGGCGATTTGATCGTAGAACAAGTACAAGTCATTTGCATATTGACCCAGCCATGATATCCGTATTACAATGCTACTGTGGACGTTGGGGGAAACGAAAACGCTGATGTACAACAACGCCACACTCTCTTGCCGTCCTCCATCACGACAGGCTGCCACCCGTCTGTTTCCAGCTCTGCGCCATGGCCAGCATGTTTGACAGGTTGCCAGCCTGCTTGTCGTCGGCAGGGAAGACATAGTCAACGTACTCCTCGTAGGTGTCGTCGCCCTCGACGCGACGCCTCTTCTTGACGCGGCGGGGCATCTGCGCCTGCACCTTGTCCACGTCAGCCGCGCCGCCGTGGGTACGCTCAAACGACAGCCAGGCGTTGAGCAGCGACACGCGCTCCTCCTTGAGGTCCTTGTCGCGCATGCTCTTGTGTGCGCGCCCAAACACCGCTCTGGTCCTCTCCTTGGCCTCCTCGCTGACGGGCTGCTCCTCCTCGTCCTCCGCTCCGCCTTCCTCGCCGCCTTCGGGAATGTTGACCTCGAAATGCGCGTAGCTGATCCAGACCTTGACGTGGTCCGTCTTTTCGAGGAGACGCTCGTACAGCGCCCGCGCTCTATCGTATTCGCCCTCGCCCTCCTCAAAGTCAATGTACGCCTTCCAGAGCAGCTCCGGCATGTCGAGCTGGTCTTGGCTTACTGCGAGCTCAAAGATGGCGCGCGCACGGTCAATATCTTCGAGCGCACATTCGAGCTCTGCGAAGCGGATCCACGTCGTGCAGTTGGCCGGGTTGTACTCGACATGCTTCTCGTAGAGCGTGCGGCAGCGCGCAAACTCGTACAGCCGCCGCTCCAGGTCAACGTAGCCGACAAACAGCCGATCCTTGGGGCACATGCCCAGAGCACGGCCCAGCAGCTTGCGCGCTGCTGTTAGTTGGCCCTGCCGGATCTCGAACTGCGCCGCCAGTAGCCATATCTTGGCAAAAGTAAACTTCTTGTGCGGGATCAGGCCCAGGCACGTCGTGTAGATCTGGCGCGCACGCTCTGCATCCTGACCCTCCATCTCCTCCCAGATAGCGTAAAATATCCAGAGATAAATGTATCGACGCCAGTGGCGCTTCTCCTGCGTCGGCGGCACTTGGGCAACGGCGCGCTCATACACGTCGCGAACGCGGTCGGCGTCGCGGGATGTTTCTTCCAACGCGGCGAAATCAAACCACGCATCATAGCTTTTGGGATTCTCGCGGACCAGGTTCTCGTAGTACACGCGGCGCTTGCTCAGCACCACGTCCTCAACGCCGTCCTGGTCACCAAACTGCTTTTCAAAGGTGGTGTAGCTTTTATGCAGCGCCGCTGACTTGGAGCGCGGCAGCCGATCTAGAGCGTATTTGTATATGGCTCGGGCGCGTTCGTATTCCTTGAGCTTAGACTCGAAGCGGGCATACGCAATGAAAAGCTTCTCATCGACATGTTCGTCGCCTAGCGTCTCAACCGCATTACCGAAGACCTCGCGCACGAGGTCGCTCGTACCGAATTCCTCCTCAAATTTGGCCCACTTGATCCAGTTGCGCGGCTCCGGGTGAATCTGCGTGAACATGGCAAAGATCTCACGCGCCCGCTCCAGCTCGCCATATCGCTTTTCGAGCTTGATATACGCGCCCCAGGCCAGCTCGTCGGGTTGCCACTGCATCCAGCGGTCGAATACCTGGCGTGTGCCGGGAATGTTGCCCAGCATCTCCTCCATGTAGACGTACTTGTACCATAGTTTATCGACGCGGGGTAGGCGGCTGACAGCGCGGTCGAGCAGGTTCCGGGCGTGATTGATGTTGCGCGTCTTCATCTCGGACTCGATGTAGCGCACCCACAGCTGCACCGAGTTTGGATGCACGTCGAGGGCGCGCTCAAAGACGGAACGCGCGCGCGCAAACTCCTTCTGCTCCAGTTCCCACGCCGCATACTGCGTCCAATTGCGCAAGCTGATGCGGTTGCGCCGCACATAGTCCTCAAACTCCTTGCGCTTGCGACCCTGGTACTCATGCAGCTCCTCAAGGTCAGAGAAGCGCTGCTGCGGCGCCTGGATGCCGCCCTCTTGTCGGTCCACGGCCTCGCGCAGCAGCTGCTCGGCCGAAATCTGCACAGGCGCAGCGGCCTTATTCTTGACCCGAGGGGGCCCGCGTGTCGACTCCATGAGTAGCTCGTCGGGCGTGTGTGGTCGATTTGGAACCGTTGTCGATGAAGGGACGCTGAGATGGTGTACAGGCGTGGGTGAAATCTGGTTGCTGGCTGCGATAAGCGTTATCGTGCACGGACCACGCAGGCAGGCAGCTGCGGCTGGCGGGTAGCCAAAATATTTAGTTGCTCTCCAGCGTCAACTTCAACCTTCCATCGCGACGCGCATCATCAGCGGCAAAATAATTTGACAGCCGCAGTCATGTCTACGGTAGCAGACGAACTGCTCAACGATTTTGGCAGCTCAGGCGACGAGGCTGAGGAGGTGGAAAATGGCCTCCAAACTACAGCCGCGGACGGCATGCATGTGGATGTTGGAGAGGAACAAGCAGAGGAGGACGGTGAAGAGGCATCCAAGGCCAGAATCGAAAAGATGCAGTTCGGTGCTGTGAAAGACGTGCGCAGCGTCGCCAGCTTAATGGCGACTCTGGAGCCAATCCTAGAGGTAATCCTGCCCACGGTGCTTCACAATCACTTCGCTAACTGAACTGCTTCGTTCCATTAGAAAATTAAACAATACCAGTCGCAACCCGCCACGCAAGCGGGCATCGGCAACATCGAGGACCACCCCGAATACCACCTCTTGACGCAGTCAAATAGCCTGTCTACGCAGATCGATGGCGAGGTGGCGCTTGTTCACAAGTTCATCCGCGACCACTACTCGACGCGCTTTCCCGAACTCGAACGACTTGTTACAACACCGCTGGAATATGCCAAGGTTGTTTCCATTATGGGCAACTGTCCTATGGACTCGGAGAGTATCAAAGCGCTACAGACGTCGACGGATAACCCGCTGGGCATGGGCCTCAAGGCAGTCCTGGATGGACCTTCGCTCATGATTGTCACTGTTGAAGCCACGACATCAAAGGGGGAGGAAATGACACCGGATGAGCTTGCGCGAGTGCGCCAGGCGTGTGAAATGATGATTGCGCTCCATGCAGCCAAGACAAGCTTGACGGAATACGTGCAGTCGCGCATGAACATCTTTGCGCCGAATCTGACAGCGCTCATCGGGTCGCTTACAGCGGCGCAACTCCTCAACGCTGCAGGTGGACTGACGGGTCTATCCAAGACACCAGCATGCAACTTACCATCGTGGGGGTCCAAGAAGCGCCAAGCCGGTCTAGCCACCAACATTGGCGTGCGCCAACAAGGCTTTCTCTACAACTCGGAGATCATCCGTGGTATCCCCAGCGATCTGAAGAAGCAGGCCATGCGCATCGTCGCGGCGAAACTTGTATTGGCTGCGCGCGTCGACCGCATCCACTCGAGCCCTGACGGATCCACAGGCGACGACCTCAAGTCGAAGTGTTTAGAGCGGCTGGAGAAACTCACGGAGCCCCCGCCCAATAAGGGAGGCCGCGCCCTACCCGTTCCCGACGACAAGCCCTCGCGCAAGCGCGGTGGGCGGCGGGCGCGCAAGGCCAAAGAGGCGCTTGCCATGACGGAGCTGCGGCAGGCGCAGAATCGCATGGCGTTTGGCAAGGAGGAGCGCGAGGTTGGATACGGCACGGGCTCGGGCACTGTCGGTCTAGGCATGATTGGACAGGCCAACGATGGGAGGATCCGCGGAATGCAGGTCGACCAGCGGACGCGGGCGAAGCTAAGCGCCAAGAACAAAGGCTGGGGCGCAGCAAGCACCGTTGGCGGCGGCGCGGCGTCGTCCATCAGCGGCTTCGGACAGACCAACGGCATGGACCTGCGCGGCAAGGGTCTTCGGACGTCGGGCGTGGGCAGCACTGTTAGCGGCGGCGGCGGCGCAGGCACGGCGTCGTCGCTGGCTTTTACGCCGGTGCAGGGCCTGGAACTGGTGGACCCGAAGAAGCAGGCAGAGCTGAGCAAGAAGCGCAAAGCCGAGGAGGACCGTTGGTTCCAGGGTGGCACGTTTACGCAGCTGAGCGGCGCCGGCTCGGGATGGTCAAACGGATTCAAAATTCCGGACCTGCCAGCGTCCAAGAGGCAGAATACAGGTGCCGGCAGCATGGTGCCACCACCGAAGAAGTAATCAGCCGATTCTTTTGTAATTGACTACGAGACGGTGATGTATGTGGCACTAGAAAGATATGCAGTTTGTTTACTAGGGAGAATCTGGCGAATGGCGTTGCAGGGGAACTAAGTCAAAGTCATCATATCATGACTAGATCATGATGCACTGGAAAGCATGTAATTTATAACTATGCATACAATATTACCCATATTTGTGAGGTTTGCGCGGCAAAACAGTTCTCGTCCGGTGGGAATGGCAGGCAATTATATGGCAGTCCTGCGATATTCCAGCCTGAGCTTCAGTGGGAACCCTGAATATAGATGGGCAGCGTGACAATGCCGTGTGGCATTGGCATGCGCTTGTTGAGTCGGCGGGATGAAAAACAGGGTTCGCGGGGTAACTAATGGTGCGAGAGGCTGGCGGTACAACAACTCTGTTCTGCTGGTAAAGATGGAGATACATGGGTACAGAGTACAGATGAACAGAGTGGCAAAACAGGTGTGTATGCACTGTTGACCCTGTAGAGTAGTAGGAAGATGGTATGTAGCTCGACACACTGCACGATCTCAATGATAATGCGCCAGCCACAAAGGAACGGACATGCTTCCTCACCAGGCAGGTACTGCAACAAGTGCCCCAAAATCCTTGAAAAAAGCAAGGTATGGCTTGCATTCAAGGTGACCGTGTGGCTTTTGCGCAGTCAAGCAGTGTGCTGCCCCAATGTACTCCGTAAAAGAATTTGTATTGGTGCTCGGCCTGTTGTGGCCTGGTTCTCAAAGCCATGTCACATCACCGACATACGCCGCCTAATTGACCGCTTTCTTGCTGGGGCTGGCTACTATTTTCCCTTTTCTTACCTTCGCCCAAAATAACACTTAGTCACAAGATTAGTCTCACCAGTGAGTAGGGTCTCGTGTGGTGCCTTTGCTTTCCATCTGAGCAGGGGTTAAAACGGCGGTGGCGTGCGTTGTCTAGCCTGGCATTGCATGGGCGATGACGGTTGACATGTGGACATGTGGACATGCAAGCAAGCAGAGGAAGCACTACAGCGCGTCTATTACCGAGACTTTTCGTCATGCAACGGTTGTTTCAATCTGGCTTGAAGGTCACTGGCAAGGTCAACGGGTTCATCGAGGAGACAGACCGAAATTAACAATCGAGGAGGAAGACGACAAGGCTGACTGACACATGTAAATATATACTTGCATCGACATTGAGTGAGATTTGCGCGTGTTTCCTTTTATGATCACTGACGAAACTTGCCATCCGGCACCAAGAGAATCCAATCTGAAGCAGTCTGGAGACATCTCGCACTGTCCATTGTCGCGAAAGGTGAGCTAATCCGTACTCTGGACGGTATTACATAGTCATCAACCAGATCTATGACGTGGAGACATTAGAACAATGTTCGCTTTTTCCTCTTGTTACCCCCGTCCCACGTCACAAGAGGGCACAACGAAGACACAAAAAGGGAAGAGAAAACGAGAAATATTACTTGGCGCCCGCTGTACAACTGCAGGTCCGCATATAAAGACGGAGTTTGCGTGAGTGGCCGGGTTGGCATCGAGATGTGAGGGTGTATTTTATCGCTTCTTTATTTTTGTTTGATTATATTCTGCTATCCATAGTTACTGATGAAAACTTGATGGAGGCCGAGCAGGGTGCAGAGCCAGGCTGGCGGGTCTGCCGATGAGGGGCAGGGACCTGGCACCTGCATGGCATTGTAAAAAAGGCGTGGGAAAGAACTGGTAAATGAACAGGCACACAGGGTAGCTGTGCTCGGCCCCTCTCTCGTAACCTCAAGAGGGTGCTCCCGACCAAAACCGGCAAATCACCAATGACTTGGGAGCACCCTCTTTAGGTTACGAGAGAGGGGGTGCTTGGGCACAGGTAGAGGAGATTTTTTGGTCAAGAAACATGGGCTGGCCAGTGATTTTGATTCGAAAGGCGAAAAAGTGGCAGCATAATCTGTACTCCGCACTAGGTATCGTGTGTTTGGAAGCTAAACAAAGTTTCTACGGCAGTGAGTCCGGAAACCCGGTATTTGATAGGCGGGCGGACAAGCTGCGGGCTACGTTCGATTCGACCTTTTGGACCAGGCTTGCTCTAGTTAGGTCCCTTGCCTACCCTGATTGCCTGACTGCAGATTACCAGTACATATCCCATCTACTATTTACTAGTTTTACCAGTAGACTCAAGAAGATAGCCAATGACACCGTGTGGCTGGGGGTGTGGCTGTAGGAGAAGAAACCCCTGTGGCGCAAGAGGTACCCGGATTGACGGATCCGCATAAGTGCGTGCGCTCCAGGACTCCCGATTCACCAGCGAAAAATCCGATCTGAAGACAAACGGCGCTTGTTGAAATGGGGGGTTTCCTCCCCACAATGAGCCTCCACAAGAATGAGCGGGGGAGAGCTGAGGCTGGTGGGCAATGGGCATGCGAGTGCGCCACACCTTGTCAGGGTTGGCAGCACTGCCACACTTAACACAGCATAATTAAGTTTACAGGGGACTTGTTCCCTGTTCCCTTCCGGACCCGGCCCTAAAAAAGGCCCTTCAAGGGAATCAAGGCTAGTTAATTATGATCGCTTTTTTTCTCGAGCGGTGTGTCGGCTAGCTCAAGGCTCAGAAATAAATGTCGTCTGCGTGGTATTCACCAATGTCCTCGGGCTTTTCTCGAGTTTGAAACCGCAAGATAAAAAGGGCATGCACAAAACAGACGTTAGGCTTTCATGGAGCCAAGAAAGACAGAAGGCAGAACTCCGTGGCTGAAGCCGAAATAATTGGTAATTAGTAAATAAATACTCTGTACAGATTACGGAGTAGGTAATCTGTAGTTATGGAGGGGCTTGGCAATCCGCACCTCATGCCGCCGTCTATTTTGTGCTTGCGGGTGCGTGCTGGGCAAAGAAAAACTACAAACAAGGCACCGTGGCTCGATAAATAGCGTCTCTGCACATATCTATCATCGAGATGTTGGTCGTTCTAGATCGAGATGTTACTTTTTTCTGATGTAAGAAAAGTGCGGTCAAGCGTTCCTGCTCACAACTCCTACGTCACCTAAATAGCGACTTGCGTTTTCCTGGCCAGTTCCCTCTCAACAAGACCGAATTTTGCAAACGCCCATTTTTCCCCCTTCTATATACCCCGTTCTATTTACCATACGAAGGCCCTGATCTAGACTTTGCTGTGCTGAGGCTGACGCGCTGCGTCGCCGCTGCCAAATTAATTGGCCAAGCCCCTCTTCGCGAGGAGACGGCAACTGCATAATCTTCCAATCACCGAGCAAGGCGAGCGTTTATACTCAGTCTTTTGCGTTTCCTCTTCATGATTCAGCTTGCTTTCTGGTCTAGCCCGAACCCCCAAATGCATTAGGCTGGAGCTCTACCAGTAAGATAAGCAAACACGGCAGATTATTAGCCCTATCGTGTACCCAACACCATAAACGACCGCGGAAAAAGTATTTATTACTGAGCACACTGGGGCCTTTGACTGGCCGCCGCAAACAGTGGGCTCTTCCTGGCCCTTCAGGGTTCTTGTTCTCATAGCCTCATGCAGACCCTTTCTCCGGCCGTATGCTGGGCAGCTTTCCCCACAGCGGCCTAGTTGAAAGTGAAGGGGTCTTTTCACAGGCGGTTCCGTTTCAAAAAGAGCTCACCTCCGGCCTCGCTAGCCGAGAGAGACAGAACTGATACGCCACAGCACTCACGATGCCGTCATAAGACTTCCCATTGCTCTCTCACTAGTTACAGCCTGCACCCAACTCTCGACATAGACAGACTGCCGAGTGCAACTAGTTATTAGGAGTGCTAGGTGCTGCTGGTACACTCGCAGGTCGAGAAGCAACGCAGCGTCAAAGAAAAGTGGCCGCCTGACAATTCGCCCCCCAGCAGGCTCTACAGCCTGCCAAATCCCAAAGGCTTAGCGGTTACTTAGGTAGGCACATAGGCGAAATTGTAGGAACACGCCCATAAACTAACAAGCAGAGGAATAAATTAGTAGTTACCGGCTTACAGTTGCTGAGTCATTAGACAGGCGACCCTCGTACATACAACCCAAAACCTGCGACAATGAGCCGAAGGGATCAGACATACTGTCGTGATTGGCTATGCACCTATGGTACTGTGCCAGTAACTGAGCCTTGACCACCCATGATGGCAAAGTTGAGAATCCCATGTTTCTTTGCCTCAGCCGGCTGTTCCGGGTATTGAGGGGTGGCTGACTTGCGGCCAATTATGCGACAGAGCAGGACACCACCTTTTGATTGAAAGAGCCCGCTTTATGCATCTCGTCGAGACACCCAATAAAACGAGACGGTAAATTTCACTAATAATAATTGGAGATAGTTGAAACAGAAGGAAAAAGAGAACAACAATACGTGACTACAGAATTTTCAAGTGCCACCACCACCTACTTTTCTTGGAGGAACGTGCCCGGCGTGCTGCGCTAACAGCGGACCTTGTACCCCTGGGACCTTTTTTCACTGGGCGGCTTGATCAAATATTGGTACCTGCTGGCATTTCTAAACCGAAGAGCTGTGTTTGACCTTTTGGCTGACGAGCATTGTTGTCGCCAAGCGAGAGCGACGCATGGTACGGCTGGCGACGGAGTCAGGATTCGGGGTTTTTGCTGCAGAATGGTTGTCAGGCTCTTGCCGCTGATGATACAGTACCCGGAGCCATAGACTGGCAATCTGATAGAGATTTTCTTCTCCTCGTTCCTTGTGACACATTCCCGAGAGAGTTGTACCAGGCAGCTAGACCAGTAAATAGCTTGTTTGGCCCCTTGTTGCCAACTTGCCAGTAGCTTTACCTAGGGGCGTGTGCGCCCACGTCCGTCTCAGCCTCTATGACGTCGACGACAATAGGTAGGGGTTAATCAGTACAGATACCGCGTACGGGCGTAGTAATCCCAGTGTAGGCGCTGGTTATTCAGCCGACCAGTCAAGTAGAAAAGAGGGCCAGAGCAAACATGCAAAATCATCTGCTAGGGCTCGCGGAACAGCTTCTCCGAGATGGCAGCTTGCATCGAGAATACCAATTGCATATTGCAGCAACACCAAACCAGTTGACGTCTCGTGGCCAAGGGTCTTGGTAGCCTCGAGAAACAGGGAACAGTTATGCATGAGGGCACGCCGTCAGAAGAAATCACAAGAGCGAAAGAAAAAAAAGTGGCCGAGAGCCCCAAAAAGTGGGCAAACGATCGAGATCACATACCAGAGCGCCGTAAGCAAGCCCGTGGGTTTTCGGATCTGCAGAGAAGAAGAGTTCCAGTGCACTATTTACACGGGTTGACGCCGACGGGCACGACGGGCACGACGGGCACGACGGGCAAGGGGAAGCGGAGCAATCGGTGGGCACAAATATCAAGCGCTTTTGGCCGCAGAATGGTTGTGGGCAGAGCGCTCGCTTTTTTCCTGCCCACCTGCGCGGAGGAAGAGGCCAAACAGGATCCGTATGGTACCTAGAAATGCACCCTTGGAGAAAGAAATCACGAATCATCCATCATGTGAATGTTCCCGAGATGCAAAAAAGAGTCTCATTCACAGTGATCGGCGTAGACACAACTGTCGCGCAAACGGGTATTCTACATACTGACGTCACGGTTACGTGTGCGGAGCGTTGCCTCCGTTGCATGTTGTGCCCGTTGCAGGCACCCACACAAACTGATGCGCGGAAACAAGCTAGGAATGGCCGGAATTATCATTATTCAAGGGTCAGCAGAGATATTCGAGGCGCACGCCTACCATTTTGAAAAAGGGGGCTAGGTAGACAATAGAGTAGAGGAAAAAGTAAAAGCCTTGGTGCGTCGCCAGCGTGATGCCTTGATCGTGAATGATAGTTTGGTAGTTTACTTATCCGTACGCGGAAGCGACGTCGATTCCAGCTGAAGATCGAGATTTTGTATTGCCCATCAGTCAAAAAGCGGAACAGGGTCTCAGGGTCGAGCCAGGGGCGTGGAGATAGTGGGGATAAAGCGCATAGCTTGTCTCTGGCAAAAGAGTTTGCGGAAAGACAGTTGCGGCTTAGGCGGAAAGCACGACGTTGGATTGTTGTTGGGAATGAGAAATAAAAACGACAAGATACATGCAGATAGTCAGAGGAAGTCATTTATTAGAGGAGAAATCAATCCATCAAAAGGTGCGGCGGACGGATGCCTGTGCAGGCGGCAGGCTGCTGGCCTGCAGGAGTCATGCTGGTCGTGCAGCGCCGCTTTCTGACTTCGTCACCAGCCACTGTTTGTAGTAATAATGGAGCAGTTGCAGTGAATAGGTAGTTGCGGCTGGCAGACGTTTGCAAGCAAATGGCACACATTGTGCTGTCCTTCAAAATGATCAAGAAAGGTTAGTTGGGCAGTCGAGTTCCACTTGAAGCTAAAAAGAAGAAGAAGGAACAGTTGCAAAAAGGAAAGCCAATCGTCCTGTTGCGTACCTCATGTCGACGCTTTTGACTCCCACTTCCACTCTCCATGTCTTGTAGGACTGAGTTGCTGAGTTACGTTGCCCCTCTTGCCCCTGCTCCAACCGAACCCTGTCTGCCTGTAACCCTGGAGAGGCCCCAAAATTACAGTGGGCGATAAAAATACCTAGTGGAGGAAAGGCGCGGTGGGGAGGGGGTATTCCAGCTGGTTTGGGTGTTGGGGTGTTTGGGGGTGTTTGGGGGTGTTTGTTCTTTTCATGTGGCCGTGAGCTCTCTACGAATAGGTACCCAAATGGTGACAAAAAAACATCGCCGCCCTGCCCGCCCGAGTTTCGCTCTTCTCGGCCAAAGCCGTTGGAAACAAATACCTTTGAAATATTTAAGAATTTAAAAGGGTATCAAAGGGACTAGTTATTTTTCTTTTCTTCCACTTTATTTCGACTGATACATTGTGTGCTTTCTACAAAGTGTCAGAAGTCCAGCAGCGAAAGTATGTTGTTACTCACTTGCTGGGTACCTACCTACACGCAAGAGCCGCTAGATTTATGCACCTTCACGGCCTTTTCTCATGTCGCAATTCCTTTTTGGGCTTCCTGGGATCTGAATATGAAGAAGCTGGGGTCCATTTCGTCGCAGTATTTTTGCTCATACGATGCGCATGTTTGATGGTTTTGTGGCGAGTCTTTGTCCGCAGCAAGTAGCACCACTGCACCATCATCATCACGTCAACGGCTGTTTGCAGAGCTCCAGGTAGGTAACTAGGACCCGGCCGACGGCTAGGGTACGGAGTACTCACACCAGAAGGCGGAGCAAGTGGTACCCAAAAAGAAGCTCCGAAGGAAAAAAAAAAAAAAAAAAAGAGGCAAACCCTTACGTCCTGTTCCTTCGATCCCTCAGCCGCTGCGATCGCCTGGCTTTTTTTACCCTCCCTCGGCCGGCCCTTCTGTGCTACACCCTGCCACACCCTGTCACACCCACTCCACCACACCACGTCCATCAGGACTTGTACCTTTTGGCTTGACCCCGCTGCAACCGATACCTTGCTCGACCCATGCTCGACAGAAACGGCGGGCTTTGCCCAAATCCCCATCCCATCCCCATCCTGTTTCCCTCTTCACCATCCCGCACCCCCCTCCATCCTCTGCCCTTTCTATTCGTATACTAATCCATCCTCCACCCCCAGTTTACGGCTATTTCTCTCGTCCTGCTTTTGCTATTTCACTACATCCTCTGCCTGCCCTTTTGAAATTTCCCCTTCTCTTCCTTCCCACACACAAACCAAGGGTTCCTTTATGCGTCGTCACCCATCTACCAGCATATCTTCAGCATTGCTATACTCAAACACCACCAATCAGCACCAGATCTCAATTCTCTCGTCGACTTAAAGCACCTGTGGATGCGACTCCTCCAGTATTGTCTCTAGGATCGATTGCTTCTAATCTAGCATCACTTACACCATTGCTCTCACCACCATCCCCAAACCCTAAACCACAGCCACAATGGAAGCTCTCAACGCCGCTGGCCGTAGAGTCTCTCTCCTCAACGATGACGGCCCTCGCCAACCGTCGTCATACTCCATGGCCCATGCCTATGCCACCCCTCCGTCCGGCGCCTCATCGCCCATCAGCCCCCAAATCTGGCGCTCCGGTTCCTACGACTCGCAAGTGAGCAGCAGCGACGCTGTCTCCCCACTGACACCCGCACTCGACTATGCCTACAACTCCTCGCATTCGTCTAGCCGCGCCTCCAGCAATACCAAGCGTCCCTTGCACTATGCCAGCAGCCGTTCCACTTCTAACGAAGACGAGGTTCCCGTCGCTCCCGGCGCCGCTCAGGACCGCCCCGCCAAGCGCTACCCGTGCCGCTTCCGCGATTCCCACGGCTGCGAAAAGACCTTTACTACCTCGGGCCATGCTTCCCGCCATTCCAAGATTCACACCGCTGAAAAGGCTGTCCAGTGCACCTTTCACGGCTGCCAGAAGAAGTTTACCCGCGCCGACAACATGAAGCAACACCTCGAGACGCATTACAAGGACAAGACCCGCAGCTCCGGCAGCCACCGCTCTGCCACCGCCGCCCACCAAAAGTCTGCCACAGAGCATCGTCGCCCGGGCGCTGCTACTGCACGCAGCCGCTCTTCCTCGTCGCTCAGCGGACCAGAGCTAGATGTCCGCCAGTACGCGCTGCCCACGCCGCCCTCGCTGCGCTCGCCTGCCGTCATGGCGAGCGGCGGGCGCTCGGCTTGGGAGATGACAGGCAAGACGACTCTGCCCCTGCACAGCCGCCCGTCTGCCATACACGCCCCTAATAGCGGCCTTGACGCGCTTGCCATGGCTATTGCCTGCCAAGAGAGTTCATGAAATGAACGACGCTGACAAAATTCATTTTCCTTTTGATTCGACATCATCTATTCATGCGCATCGAAATATCCGAGCTTCTCCTGCAGAATCGACATCCTCTGCATGCTTCATTTCTTAATCTTTAATGTGGTTACGCCTTGCAGAGAGGAGTGGTGTGCCACTTGATTTTATCTACACCACTTTACGCCTCCTGTGACTTTTTTGGCTTCTTTCGCAGCTGACAAGGAAAATATATACCAGTCCGAATGGTGAAACTGGAGAAAACGGCGTCCTGTTTTGAAAGCACACAATACTTTCACCTCTATGGCTTTTTAGGGTCTGTTTTCTCTCATCTCCCCGAGAGGATAATCTGATTTTCTTATTTACATTGTCACGGCCGCATCATTTATACAAAATCGGTCAGAATTCATGGCTGTCACGCCCTGAATCTTTCTTTCTTCTTATTGAACATGTTTATACTTATATACACAACATACACGGAACACACGGGAACGAGCATATGCGAAATCATAGACGCAAAGTATACGAATTGGCGTCGTTTTTGGGGTGGGAGCGGAGGACCAGGGTTTGCCGCGACAGTTTGCGCTTTGCAATGTCGAACCTTCTCGGAGCATGGGAAGGCACCCGCACCGGCGGAGATCTTTTGAATGGGATTGGTGTAAATTCACCTTGTTTCACTTTTTCTTCTTTGATATATCTCGTTAGCGATATCCAGCCACGGTACAAAATATACGATGAATCAAACGCGGCCGCTTCAAGTGGCGGCTAGTTTCCGAAACATTTCTTCTTACATTTGCTTTGAAAACTTGCCAGCGTAGTAATCTTGTCTTGATCTTCCCAAGCACCACCTCGACGCTGCTACTCCGTAGAAAGGCTACTCGTAGGCAGTTCGATGGCCCCATCATCGGCCCCGACCTGAGTCCATCATCACAAACGCATGCCACTTTGTTTACTGGCTTCGGCCTTGTCGCCGCTGTCTCTCATTCCGTTGTGTAGTGCCTGGAAGCGGAGGGGGGGGGGGAGCTTGAGACCTCTCGACTGTTGACTGGCCGTCAGCGTACGAGGATCGGAATATGTTTCTCGAACCCATGCTGGCCCAGTCCCATGGCCCGCCCAGGTAGCTAGTCGACTGACATTCGCATCACCACCCTTCGAAATGGAAATCCATGTGCGCCGGCATGGAGGGGCCCAAGGAAGGAACAAGCAGGACTCCCTTCTGTTCTACATGCCGAGAAAAATGCACGGAATTGTCAACATGCCAGCTCAACATAGTCGCCACGCTTGATGCTTCACGAGGTTTTGTTTTGTTGACGATTGCCCTTTAATCTATCGTCATAGCAGTGACATTACTCTTGCTGATTAGGCGCACCGCAGCAATCTTAGTGCTCTGTGTTAGCTACTGCCCATTGCGCGTTACAAAAGCCTGAGTAGAGAGAGACACTCGCGTTTCTCCAGACGACACTAGGCCCGAGCCCTTTTTTTTTCTGTTTCTCTCTCACGCACAGGCTGGATTGCGCGTCGGGAGAAACACCGTGCTCCAAGCAAGTGTGCCATTCTGTTTACTCGTTTTTCGCTCTTCTCCAACAATGGACCCTGCCTGCATCGAGACATGCAGGGACCCTGTTTCGCTCGAGCCTGTGCGGAAAACAGGCATCCCGCCCTTCAGGAACCCAAGACATTGGTACCTGAATTTGAAATGCACACTGGGGTAACAATCTCATTCCGCCCTTTTTTCCTCTTGTAATTTCGAGCTCGCCTCCCTTGTTCTTTTTTCAGCCGTGGTGCGACGATCGCATGGGTGGCAACAGGTGGGGACGGTGTCTCAAATGCAAGGTCAAGGTCCTGTACCTGTGTTTTATTTTCATCCCGAGTCATGCGGCAGTAAGCAATAAGAAATCTTTGAAGTCATTCCCGCTCGGTGCTTGCCATCTTGGCATTTCTGACAATCTACAGATTACAGAAAGTCGCATTCCTTGAACTGAACAAGGATCGCAGCCCTAGCAGTGTCTTGGACGACGCTTTGCCAAGAGGGGTTGAGGGGTTATCTTTGTCATTGATCCGGACACCCTGTTGAAGATGTCACTTTCATCCATCTGACTGCTCAGGTACTGAATTTTGCAGCCTCTGCGATGTATCGCTTACTTGACCGGGAAGAAGCTGCGGCGAAGGCAGCTCAAAGTGGTGCGGTGGAAATGGCACCCCATTGAACTCCTGATCCGAGCTGTGCGCGCACAGCCAAGTTTCTAGGAACCGACGGTATCCTGAAAAGACTCAAATGTCAGCCGCTGATTTTAGCGTAGACGAAGAAGTACGCATACCGTCGCCATGAGTGAATTGAATGCTCAGATACCGTATATCTTGGTCACCCACCTCTGCCGATTGCCCTGCGGAAAACACCCGGGGTCGCATTCTCTGGGCGAGTGAACGTCGAGAGCTTTCTGGCGCACTGCCTCGACGACCATGGACCACCAGACGAACTTGTCTCGCGCGGTCCTCCCTTCCGCGGAGTTCTCCTTCGAAGATGTGTACATCATACTCGCGGTATGAGCCACCGGCCTTGTTTGCAAGCACTGACAGCGAGTGGCAGGTCGTGTATCTGTCACGCCAGAGTTTGAGGCGCTGTATTGCGCCAATACCCCTAACTTTGCCATAGCTGTCAGTGCGGCCATGAACATTCGTCCATACCACATCGACGTCATAAAAGTCTACTAGGTCCTTGCGGCGCACATCGCCCTGGAAGAGAAGGGAGCCGTTTACCGACGTGAATTCGTATCGTACAGAAATGTACTGATCGTGGATGCATACGCCCTCATTCGAAATGTATCGTATGCGATGTGGTTCGGTAAAAGTCACGTAGCGCTCCATATCAGCCGGGTCATGATATTGTCTGTGGCGCGCATGTAGCGTGTGTGGAAAAACCTGCGCAGGCACATCCGACGGCACTGCAACGTCAGCAAGTCATATGCATGGAGAGCAAATGCGTGTCTGCTCACAGTAATGCTCGAGAAGCTCATTTTGATAGCTACATTGCCACAACACCCGACGCTGCTCAGATCCTACCACTTCCCAGGGGCCGAGGTATACCGTCCGCTCCTCTGATGTATCTTGAAAGAGTGTTCTGGTCGGTCAGCAGGGGACGGCAAAGCGTCAACGCTGCGGTACATACATGGTGGCCTGGAAACCCGGAGGCCCAATGTCTAGAGGACGCAGACTGGAGCGAGGCACAAAAGAGCCTCCAATGGAAGAGGGCGCAGAAGCGACAGAGACGCCCGAGGTTGGCGTCCAAGTAGAATCGACGGGGCTGGCGTAGGAACGACTGTATGTTGGCGGACGGCCGAGCGAAGACGAGGTAAAAGACGAGCTCGAAGAGGACATGCTGCAGAAGCAGCTCGAGGAGTGGCGATCAGGTCACGTCGGCGGTGGGGAGGGGAACCAGTCATTCCAAAACTGGTCACCGAGGCGCAAGCTTAGGTTGGCAGGGAGCCGAGCAGAGACGCGAGATTGCGCCGATTGCAGCTGGGCAGCGACGGGACCGGGAGATTTATGCAAACCAATACCTTTAAGATGGGTTGGTTATGATAGAATTTGATGATTGATGGACGCTAGGAAGCGGACATGTAGAGGAGGTCCACGCGCCGGCGACGAAATGACGAACAGTTGATGATGAACCGCAGTGTGCCGGTTGGCTACTCTATGGCTAAAGGCGCTGAATGCTACCGCCGGACGCAGGGGTGGCATAGGCATGGGCCATGGAGTTTGACGGAGTCGCAGTGTTGGAGGCAGCTGACGAGTTATCTGCGACTCGCAAGCCAGTGGACTCGAGACGGGAGCGGCTCGCAAGCCAAGTTCATTGTAATCATGCCGCGCCATTAATCGACTCAGGATGCGGCGTGGAAGCATTCAGCAGGACCAGCACAGAAGACGGCGTTGGCAGCGTGCTAAAGTCGTTGGAGGTGGTCGAACCGGCCTGGCAGGGGGTGGCCATTGCCGTTCCACTAGCGGCCGTAGCGGCAGGCACGGGGGTTGAGCGCGGCTCGTGATGGGCTGGTGCGCCGTCGTTTGTGGTGGGGAGAGGTTGAGAGAGGGTGGACCGTGGCTGAAGAAATGGCTGAGAGCATTGTGAATATCCTCCTGCCTCGGTAGTACGCGAGGATGCTGACGATGAAAAGTCGTACCAAGTTGATGATGCTGATGGGGGCGACGGAGGAAGTGCATATCTACCTATTAGTCTTGGAAAGATGTCGGCAGCCGCAGCAGTAACATGTGGATTCTCAAATGTGTCAGTAGCTAATACGGATAGTTAGTTACAACTTATTTACAGGCTTTGCTCTCTTTTAGCCAGCTGCCAGCTGCCAGCTGCCAGCCCGACGCTCCTTCTGCGGCTTTTCCGATGGAATTTCCCCGCTAGCTCGCTTGTTGAGTAGGGTAGACATCCTACCTAGCTACATGCATACTGGTTGGTACTCTCTTTCTCCAACAACTTATCAAACCGCCACCATGGTTCACTTTCCACCACTGGTCGAGCACAAACTCCTTGCTATTAGATCTATCTCACCAGTCCCAGGACCCAAGATCCGTAAACAAAGTCCGCTAAGGTTTGCCTTCGCGGCATATTGGAAACGCCACTACAACTCCACCATCGCGACATGTCCAGACAAACACCACGCAGGCATCACGTTTTGGCCACTGCTACATCTTGGACTAGGTGTGGGATATTGTCAAGCGTTCAATGCCCGAGGTAGCCATCTGCAGGCTGTCACCCGATTCCTAGCACAGCAGCATGCACTCCTTCACCCGTCGCTGCCTCGCCGCCAACCAGCCGTCCAGCTCTCAGCCCGAGTCCAGCTCGGCCCACTGGCAGGGGCGCCTCGCCTGTCCCATCGCCTACACTACTGATTAGCGGCGCAGTCAATCTGCCTGACAATCCGTCGCGGACTCCTGAATTGGGATATCATCTTTGCTTTCTACTCTTGTCATGCCATGCGAGACAAGTCAAAACACTCCTCTTCATCAGCTGGCCAACTGCGATCCCACCCGTGCCCCCCCCGCCTGCGCCGAGATATAGCTCGACCAACAACAGCCGCCGCAAACCTTGGCGCTGTGCGCTGATATTAATTGCGCTCCGTCTCGAGCGCGACCACCTCAAATCCTCGACAAAGCACCTTACTGCCTCATATCTCCCGATGCCGTTTGCGCACTTCGCTGACAATGCCACTCGGGTCATGGCTTGGGCCTAGAAACCGTGGTTTTCTCGGAGCAGACAGCTCTGCTCTGCCAACGCAGGATCTGCAGGTATGTGCCCTGCGCTCATCCCGTCCGCGTCCGAATTCTCGCTGAATCTTGCAGGACCGCCATCAATTGCGTTATGAACTGGATCTAAATTCGTGGAATTTCCGTATTTGGGGTGTCGCTGCCTCGGGCTTTTTAACTGACTCGTACGGCTCTTCTCGGAAAGCGACGTGTAGTCCCACCACTGGCTAACACGCCTAGATACAATCTTTTCTCTACCAACGTCATCATCGCATCTATCGCATTTGTATATTACCCGCATGGCCGCGAATGGCCTAGTCTCCTCATCAACCTCTTTACACTCCTTGGCTCCGTCATCGGTCAACTTTCATTTGGCTTCCTCGCAGATTACTATGGCCGCACGCGACTATACGGAATCGAGCTGGTGCTGGTCATTGTCTCGACTATCGGCGTTGCAACCAGCAGCCACGGATATAATGACATGTCTTTCTTGGGGCTGTTTATCTGGTGGCGTTTCGTCATGGGCGTCGGTACGTTCTACACGAGCAGAGTCACCGCGCGCAGCTAACAGTGACAGGCATTGGTGCCGAATATCCTCTCAGCGCCGTCATCACATCAGAATGGTCCAGCACACATTCGAGGGCGACCATGCTGTCGAGTGTGTTTCTCATGCAACCCATTGGTCAGGCATTGGCGCAGCTTGTCGGGCTGTGGGTGCTCCTTGGCTTTGAAGATAGCAAGAAGCTGAGAGATCTTCGCTGCGGCTTGGACACCTTGCATGAAGAAGAGTGCCGTAGAGCTGTGGATGGCATCTGGCGCATTGTCATAGGGTCCGGCGCTATTCCCGCCCTCCTTGCCATCATTTTCCGCTTCTTTTTGTTTGACTGCGGCCTCTATAGTCTCGAAGTTCGCAACAAGCCGGCCGTTGCCATTACGAACACGCAAAGAGTCTATGGAATGCCGGCCAGTTCAGATATTCGTTCTCAGAGTATACATCATCAAAACTCGTTTGCGCTACAGAATACAAATGGTAATCTGCATCCGGAGCCCTCGCCACGACCCATGCCGTTGCAGTTCTCACGCGAAGATTTGCACAATTACTTCATTCGCGATAGAAATTGGGTCTACTTGCTCGGAACGGCCGCTGCATGGTTCTTTCTGGATGTAAGTTTTTATGGATTGTCTCTCGATAACAAAGGTACACTCTCCGACATGTGGGCGACGACACCGCCGGTCCAAATCAACGAGAATCTCGCATGCTGGAATTCGAGTTTGCCAGGAGGAACATCCACAGTCCCTGGATGGCGAAAATCAGGGTTACCTACGTGGCAAACCGATTCAACACATCCGTGTAATACCATTTACGATGTCTTGATCGAGCAAACCAAGCAGTACCTCCTGACTGTGTCGCTTGCGTCTATAGCAGGCAGCCTCTGCTTCATCATCTTTGCCAATCGCATACCCAGACGCCAGTGGCTTACCGCATCATTCGTCATTCTGGCCGTCTTGTTCATGATTACCGGTGGCGTTTACTATGGTGTTCACCGTGATAATGCGGCCGCGGCCACCGTCGTCTGCGTGGCCATCTGCCACTTTATGTTTAATTTCGGTAAGGTTCTTTGCCAGCAATGTGGCGCGGAAAACCTATGGCTAACCTGAGAAGGTGCCAACACGCTCACATTCATCATCCCTGCTGAGATTTTTCCCACCTGCTATCGCTGTACGTGCCACGGCATCTCGGCAGCCGCCGGCAAACTCGGCAGCATCGTTGCCGTTCTCGTCGTGTTTGGCATCAACAAGGCTTACAAGAGCCAGACACGCCAGGGCCTCATCTTTTTGCTCTTTGGCTCGGTTGCCATGGTGGGGGCCTTTTTCTCATGGGCCTATTTGCCCGACTCGCAGCGCTGGGTTGTCGAGCCCACAGGTGACGGCCACGAGAAGCGATTCCTCGAGACCAAGGACCTGGAAGAGCTGGGCGAAGGCAGGGAGCGAGCCAAGCAAGCGGGGGAGTTGGTGACATTCAAGGAACGATGGAGTGGGCTGCGCAGTCGGAGAGGCGAGCGGAGGCCTGGACCAGAGGCGTAGCATATATGTTTGGCGCAGATTGTACGAGATAAATTGTTGTTTTGAACAGATAGCCCAACGGTATGCTACAGACCGCTACAGAATGCCTTGATGTATACAGTCCAATGGTTTAAACATAATGCAATATTCTTCAACTTTTTTCGCTCGTACGTTACAGTGGCACCGGTGCCGGATTATTTATGAGCAAATCCGCTGTATCCGCGTACAAGTCGTCTGCGCTCATCGTCGCCTTAACGTGGGGGTCACGCTCCAATGCGTCGAGCCAGCGCGTCCAGCGCTCAGAGCTGCCGCCGCCGCCTCCCGGGGCCGCCGGGTCGGGCCATCCGCGGCGCGGATGGAGAATGGTACGCAGGCGCAGGGCAAAGGGGGCGAGGTGAACGTCAACGAGGCTGAGCATGGGGCCCAAAAAGTACGGGCCGTGCTCGTCCGCGGCCTGTGCGAGCCGGCCGAGCTGCGCCTGCAATCGCGCAATGAGGTCCGGCCGGCGGGCGAGGTCCGTGTTCCGGAGGAGCGCGTAAAAGGCGGCCAAGAGGTCAGTGTTGATCTGGAAGGCACGTGTTAGCTTATGTATTTTTTCTTCTTTTT